>JAOWBL010049453.1:0-24540 GCA_028564865.1 Zenarchopterus dispar | reverse complement strand
TATATATATGTATATGTATGTATGTATGTATGTATTTACACATCTCCAAAACCCCCTTTGTGTCCAAAATAACAGAAAATGCAGTAACAACTTAAATCCTCTCCAGAAAAACATATAATTTATGACAACTTTCAGTCTGGTTTACACTCAGTGTCCAGTGACATAATAATGTCAACTGATTCAGGGAAATGTACAGTCCTTGTCCTGTTAGACCTCACCTCTGTCTTTGACACAGTCAACCATCACATAATGGTGAAGAGACTGCATGATTTAATGGGACTGTCTAGAGTTGTTGTGGGATGGTTTTTCTCTTCTATAGCTGGTCGAAGTTTCAGTGTGTCTGCAAACCAGATTATGTCAAATTGTGCTGATCTTCCATATGGAGAACCCCAGGGTTCAGTTCTGGGACCGATTCTGTTCCTGCTGAAGACCAGCCAGGGAAAGCAGGTAAAGAGAGACAGAAAAAGAGAGGATGAAGAACAGAGAGAGGAGAGACACAGATATATTGTCAATGGTACAAAACAACAATGTATATTTGTAGTAAATATCTGTTAATTGGAGAACTAAGAGTTTTAGGTATATATGACTGATATATGGTTAGTTGGTGAGCTACAGAGACGACTATATAAATAGGTGTAGACAACAGACACTGAGGTGGACAGAGGGTGGGACTGCAGGTAAGGATGATGCTCTGGAAGCTTTGGCCTGCAAACATCTACAAAAGAGAAAAAGCGGCGCAGACCAGTACAACTAACTACAAGAACAATAGAACACAAATATACTGATGAGATACTTCTAATCAGTAACTGTGGATGGATCTGACAAAAGGAAAGAGGAGAAGAAAGGTGAGAAGCACCACTAAGTAGATCATCTTGGTGTCCTGTAGCGTGGGTTTATAGCATCATTGGATGAAGTCATGTTTAAGATGTGCCTGCTCTAGTCTTGTCCTCTAGCTGCGGCTATGACTACTGGCCCTAACACATAAATTTAGACTAAGTATAAGCTTTACTATACACAAATGTTTTACGTTTGGTTTTAAAAACCCATCCATCCATTTTTTTATGCCCACTAAATCCATCTACAGGGTCATGGGGATCTGCTGGAGCCTATCCCAGCTCTTGCTAGGTGATAGGCAAGGATACACCCTGGACAGGTTGCCAGTTCTCCAAAAGCCTTTATTTATAATTATAATTTATAATTGTTTACCTCTTCAACTGAAAGCTATAGGATCTGAAGGCTTGATATATTACAGCTTTAGATCATTTTGAACACTTGAAAGTCAGGAAAGCAGACAACATTTACATTTCTACTTCTTGCAGGGATGTGGGGTTATAGACGGAGGGAAGGTTTTGGATCGTCTGGGTTGTCCAACCGCTGGACCTCATCCCACTGTGTTCCATACCTGTGGTTAGTCTGGTTTCATCAGAGCCATCATCCGAAACCTCATATGAATCTGGAATACTGGATGATCAGCTCTTGAAGAGCCACCACATCACAGAGAAACCAGCATGCTGTAGATTCCTGACCAGCCCTCCATCAGACCAGGAATCACAGCTATTTCCTCACACCATTGCCTCGCTCATTAAATCTGCTTTAACCATGATGACCACAAGCCTAAAGCCACCCCAATGGGATCTTTGACTACAGGAGAATTAATTCTTCTGTTGTTGTCCTTCTTATGTGTTGTCCTGGTTGAATATGGCTGAAAAACTTGCTCCTTGAGACATCCAGGGGACATCCTAACTAGATGAACCCCCTTGTCTCCATTTGGATGTGGAAAAGCAGAGTCTCTCCTGGATGACTAAACTTCTCCCCCAGTCTGCCACTATGTGCTCACATAGTAGCATCGCATTCGACAGTTGGTGCTTCTGCCATTTTCATCCAACCATAAACAACCAATCAAATTTCTTCCTGTTCACTGGGGAAGATGGGGCACCTGGTTCTTTTTAAACAGTCTATGCTATTAACTTGGAGGTCAGAGATTTACTAAATGTTGGATCCAGACCCCACTGGTCATGAAAGTAATTTCAACTTTCCAACTCAAAAACTCTGATGTTTTGAAATTGGCGCTTGGCCTACCTTAAATGACAGACATAGTTCTGTGGGTCCACCTCCAAGAGGAGTTATGTGAGTTGTCTGATGTTGGACAGGTAGTACCTGTGGCTTCTGCATTCTGTTATCAGTCCCAGAAACTGGCTACTGTAACCAACTCCTTTCTTACCACTGCTCTGTTCTGTCGATGTTACTGATGATAATCGCTGAGAATTGAAGAAATATTTTTAATGCCCTTTTCAGTTGTCCTAGAATCAACATTCCTCCATTTCAAAAAGCACTGATAAAGGTTATCAGCTTTGTGATTGATCAGAAGGTTAGGTCTGGTCCCCCAATGGTTTGTGGTTTCTGATGACGTTTATATCTCATGTAACTGCACTGATTATGAAGACTGTCCTTTAATGAGACTGCTCAGCTAAGGCTCGGTGTTATTGTGGATCTGTTTTCTTCCTGATGATTCAAACTTGCAATTCTAGTTTAACTTTTAGTGTTTTATGAGACCTTTCCTCCACAGTCTGAGTGTTCTACTTTTGGATGTGATATTCTAGGTTCTGGCAGCAGGCCATTTCTGAGAACTTGGCTGCCCCAAGAGCTCCATGATCCCACCTGGGGGTGTGAAGGGACTACTGAATGCCTTAGGTGCCAACTAACAGGGATGAAGACAGGTGTGGTGTTTCTCATGGCTCTGCTGTTCCCTAGCATCCAAGCAGGTGAGTTCAGACCCCAGCATGAAATACATGTAGAGGCAATACGATCAGTCATCAACCAGGAACCAAGTTCTACCACAAATCAGGTTGGACGATAGACTGTAAAAGTACTGTACCACCGATCCATCATTTTATCCACAGCTTTTTGAAGAGCAGTTCTGAAAACTCGTTTTCCTCATACTGTGCTGTGCCATGTTGTCAGGGGACAGAAAGATAGCTGGAACATGCCTCCCTTAAGTTCCACTCTGGAGAACCTACAGAGCTGATGGTGAGCATTAGCAGAGGAATATCTTGTTTCAGTTGTTGTTTAGGTGGCAAAATGAGGAACAGCTGCGTTGTCTGACGCTGGAGTAGTACAAGCTATTTTGCTAAGCTTCATAACATGATGATGGCTAGACATTAGCTAAGGTGACTGGCAATCAAAAGGTTTTTGCCCATACACATATACACATTCCTTTTCATACATTCACCAATTGAGGTTCATGAAATTCCCCTGTAAAGATGTCAGGGATGTGAAATCTAACTATGGAGTTTGGATCCAAATCCCGGTGGCCAGTCAAGGAACCACAGATCAAGATCCAGACCCTGATGGCTAGTCGAGAAACGATAATTTTTCACAAGACTCCTCATTGAACATTCCTAAAACACCTTGTTTCCACCATCTCAGTCACTACCCACAGTTGGTGGCCATAGGTGAGAGTAGGAACATAGATCCACCAGTAAAAAGGAGATTCCTGTAATGGAGCAATGAGCTGTCAAGGTATACCCCATCCCATTAGCTGAAGAGCTGCTAGCCTTGGTAGCCAACCTGGAGAGGGAGGGACTCCTCCATCTTGGCCTGCACCTTTCTGGACTGGGTAACTAAAGCCAGGTGTTAGCTTGTTGAGGGTCTACCTAGACCTCAGCTGGAGCTCTGCTCGTCCTCATTTTAGCTCTGGAATTGCTTGTTTTGTTTTCATAGTGACATCTGCAATGATGATTTTTGGACAGCCAATCTGAATGGATGTCAGCTAATGCTAGTTAGTTTCTCGGGGCACAGGTAGAGCCAAGTGGAGCCCATCAGTTTATGTAGAGTTGGTTCATCATGGGTCCTGCTGGTAGTCAGTTGAAGCTTGGCAGTCATTTTTAAGCTCCAGCAGCAGTTGTTTTAAATGCCCTTCTGAAGCAACAGCAGAAATGAGACTGGATGGATTTGACCTGAGTATGGTAATTGTTCTTTAGAAAGGTGGCAACATCACTGAAAGAAAAATTCAGGAGTCCAAAAGCTTAAAAAAGCTGTGAGTGACATCATGGGGGTGGGGGGGTCATTCAGGTCTCTTAACAGACAGGGAGTTGTAGAACTCACACTTAATGTTTTTAAAACAACCCCAGGGGAAATGAAGATCTTTATCAGAGCAATAGTTTTCAGGTCGTGTTTCTCTTCTGTGAGAACTTTAACTCATATTTGGTGTCCTGTAGTCTGTCCAGATAAAGAGGTGGGACTTCAGCCGTGGATACCAGGGCATCACGAAGACCACCATGTTGCCATTGGTTATGGTCAGAAGGTACTCCTCACAACTTCAGCTACAGTGCACTCCATCAAGATTCTTAACGGAGGTATGTTGCATACACTGTGGGAGGCTCTCGGAGAACTGATTTACCCCCTTTGAACTGGAACAAGGTGGGACAATCCACTACTCAAGTATTTTCCCCTCTGCAGGAAAGCTGGTGATTGCTGACAGCAGCCAGCCCATACTGTTGCGAACTAAACACATCCTCATTGGGAACAATGGGGAGCTGCACATTGGCAGTTTGGACTGTCCTTACAAGGGAAACCTGACCATCTCACTGTTTGGAAGGTATATACTCATGAAACCATGGACCAAAGTCCACAGATTCAGGTCATTTTGAAATACATTAGGTGTGTAAACACTAGCAGGAGTTTAGGGTAGGGATTTAGGGATTTTGATTGACAATGCTCTCTTTTGTCCCACACATTGAACAACTGGGGGCAGCATGGTGGCTTAGTGGTTAGTACAGTTACCTCAAACCAAGAAGGTCCCTGGGTCAACTCCTGGGCCTGCCAGGAGTCTTTCTGTGTGGAGTTTGCATATTTTCCCTGTGCTTGGATGGGTTCTCTTCAGGTACTGTGGCTTCCTCCCATAGTCCAAAAACATTTAAGTTAGGTTGGCTCTTTTGAAGCCAAAAGGAGTTGTGTTTCTTCTACTTTAATGTCTGTGCTAGACTATGGTGATATGATTTATGCACAGCTCCTCAAAATGTCTGCATTCACTGGATACAATCAACCATCGAGCTTTGAGGTTTATCACTAATCTCAAAGCTTTGACTGATCAGTGTACTTTTTATGCTCAGGTTGGACAGTCTTCTTCATCTCCCTGTAGACCTAAAGACTGGGATATACTTACTTACAAGGCTATTCTTGGTATTCTTCCATTCTATTTAAAGACCTACATTCTTGGAAAAAAGCTCTGGAAGTTATAGTCTTCACTCCCAAGCCTAATTTCTTTTAGGCGTTCCTAATGTCCATATTGACCTGTGGAAAAAGGCATTGAAATATGGTGCTCCCTATGCTTCGAAGCAGCTCCAAACTCAATTAAACCTCAATGACATGATCTCATTACATGATATAAAACATAATTTAAATATTCTAAAGGAATCCACTTCTGGTTGTAGATGTTTTGACAGGCATGATTACAGTGCCCTTTGAAAGCTTTCAATGGGCTGAATGAATGGTAGTTTTGTATAGGCACTCTTCGATGATGTTATTTCGTGGTTCTTTTTCATTTTTATGTTTATATAGGTGTTGTATGTGTTTGTAACTCATGTGCTCTTAACTGCTGCCTGTCTTGGCCTGGGCACTCTTGAAAAAGATTTTAAATCTTAAGAATTTCTTCCCTTGGTTGTTAATAATGTACTTTTTCTTGTTGCCTCTGTTTCATTTGAAGTCTCCACATGTTTTCAGTTTTCATTTGATGTTTCATTTGCATTCTCTGTGTACATCTAATGTTTGCAGAGAATGCAAATGGAACTAATGGGATTGACATTTCCTTCTTTCATTTGATTTTGCCTCGTCTCCGTTCATCTTTCCTTTAAAAACTCCTTTTTCCTTGGATATTTCCTATGATGTATCTTGATGGTTTTCATGTTTCCTTGACTTATTAGTTTTCTCCATTGACATTTCCTTGTTTACTTTGATGTCCCATTTGTGTTTCATTGTTGCTTAGAGGTCAGTACTGTTGAAGGAGAAAAGATTAAAAAAAGATTTCTGATACATCTCAGAGTCTATCTGTGTTCTCTAAGTGCTTATGTAAGTTTTCTCCTGATTTTCCAGGTGTAATGGGTTTGGCAGGATTTGGAAAAATGTCAGACACAAATCTCTCAGTAAAAGTTGTTTTAATAGTAAATGTGTACAAGTAGAATGGCAGCAGATGGTGGCATGTGTAGTTCTTTTAGAATTCAGTAGGTGATTAATTTTTCAATTGCAATGATTAAGAGCCGAGTCCAGAGGATGGTGAGACAGGAATCTTCTGATGGAGAGTGAGAAAAGAGGCCTTGGCAAGGACTGGTAGCAGTAGTGATCCATTCAAGGAGAGAAGGAGGGTGCTGCAGCAGTGACCTAGAACATAATTTGCCTGTGACAAACTTGCTCCTGTGACAAGACGCAGAAACTCTGGTGATGAGGCTACAAAAAAACTGCTGTGAATCATGCAACAAATACAAATCTGGTGAAACTAATTTATTTTGATTAGTAAAGCTGTGGGAACAATAAAGGAAAGACAGGAAACGAGTGCCCAAAATAAAAGCCTGGAGTGATTGTGTGATAGGTTGTCCACATTGTGTCCTCTGATGGACTTGTGACTTGTGGCCTATCCAGGAGTACTCTTGCCTTTTACTTGAAGAGAGCTGGGACAGACTACAGCAGATCCCTGGGATCCTGAGTTGGAATAAACAGGTATAGATGATGGATGAATTGGTAACTTTAGGTTAGCTATATAAAAGTCTAAATAAAGTTGGAAATATAGTTAAGTTAAGAACAAATCAGTGGGGATCCTTGGGTTCCTCTGCTTTGACCATTGCATCTACGCAGGGGCTATTTCAATCAACCTATATTGCTTTCGTCAAAGTTTTGTTATCTCTACCAGACTGGATGACGGCGACAAGGAGCACGGCTACTTCGGGAAGAAGTTCATTGGGGTGGGAACTGGTGGGACTCTGGAAATTCACGGGCAGCCAAAGCTGTCATGGACGTTTCTGAAGAAGACACTGCTTCCCGGAGGGAGTGCTCAGAATAACTACGTGCTGAAAAGGAGCTGGGGAAGCCGAGGGATCATTGTGCATGTGATCGACCCCCGTACGGCCCAGGTGCTGCATGATGACAGGTAAGGTTACGTCCAGAAAAAGTTAGGTAGGCAACATTGGAAGGCAACATTGGAAGTTGAAGTGTCAGAATTGTGGTCATTTTCAGATAGCATGAACTCACGATACTTCATGATTTCCCTCCTAAGCTTCATTTCATTTGTTAAACTGTCCCATATGTTTTAGACAAATTTTGGACATGAAAGAACCAGTTTTCATGGATGATTAGTAAAATGGATTTAAATATGTCATGGAGGGATGTGTAGAAAATTGAAATATAGATCAGGTTGGTAATAGGTTTACATAGGAGGTCTAGGTTTACAGAAGCTTCATCTTACTTTATCTTACTGCGGCGTGAAATGTGTGGTTAAGCAGGTTAGCAGAAGTATAGGGACAGAGTGGAGTCACAATTTTTCCACTAGCACTACTCCAGGAATGGATTATAGAATGAGAGCCCCCACCTTGGTGAGTGCAGACTTTGGTCTGGGTGGGGCTGAGGAATAGTTTTTATACACGGTTTTAGGGTTGCACTAGCTCTGCTGATGTTGGCATGCTAGATGCTGCAGTCATTGGGACTCCTTCTACTGGAGCAGTACATGCTGTCACTCTGGCAGAACAAGATATGAGGAGAACACTGAAGAGAGTGAGCTGCAAGAAGGCAGCAGTTTCCGACTGCATTCCTGGTAAGGTGCTTAAGTCCTATGCTGACCTGCTAGCTCCTGTCTTCACCATAGTGTTCAACTGTGGTCCCTGCCTGCTTTAAAAGAGCCATCATTGTCCTTGTGCTGAAGAATGCCTGTCAAGCCAACCTAAATAACTGCTGCCCTGTTGCCCTCACCTCTAAGCTCATGTACTGCTTTGAGAGACTGTTCGGGGGCAAATCTGTGCCCTGCTTCCTGAGTCCCTGGACCCACTTCAGTTTGTTTACCATCCAAAAAGATCCATAGATGATGCAATCTCCCAGGTACTCCACACAATCCTCACCCATCTGAAGAAGCACACAGGGGACTATGTAAGAATGTTGTTCATTGGCTTTATTTCAGCTTTCAACACTATAGTGCCTACCATGATCCACTCTGAGAGTGTGGCCTAGTGGTTACAGAGGTGGGTTTGGGCGTGGAGGTTCAATTCCCTGACAAAGGCAAGCCACTGTGGGCCCCTGAGGAAGGCCCTTAACCTCCAACTGCTCCCCTGGCACTTCAGCAGCCCACTGCTCCTAGTATAACTAGCGATGGCGATAGCGCTAAAAGCAGAGGACAAGTTTCAGTGTGTTTCGTAAGATATGTAATGACAATAATAAAGATTATCTTATCTTATCTAAGGGGTGGGGCTGAACTCCACCCTGTGTGCCTGGATTCTGAACTTCCTGTCAGACAGAACCCAGGTGGTCTGGGTGGGCAGGCGCAGGTCCAGTCTTCAGATGCTGGATTTGTACCCTGTTTGAATGCTGGATCCCCATAGGACTGCTTCCTGCTCTTCTCCCTCTAGACTCATGACTGTGTAGCCATGGATGGCTCCAAAACCACAGTAAAGTTTGTGAATGACACTGTGGTGGTTGATTGCATTGATTGATTGCATTAGCACCAACAATGAGATGTTGTATATAGGGGAGGTGGAGAAGCTGGCACAGTGGTCCCATGCTAACAACATCCTGCTGAACTTTATAAAGCCAAGGAGATTATTGTGGACTGTAGGAGGAGACAGGAGAGGAATTATGCCCCTCTGAGGCTTAATGGAACTCTGGTGGATAGGGTGTGCAGCTTTAAGTACATCACTGAGGATCTGTCTTGGACTTTACACATAGATAGTTGAGTGAGGAAGGCAAGGCAGAGCCTTTTACACTTTAGTAAGCTGAGGAAGTTCAGAGTCTCTCTGAAAATCATGAGGATATTCTACACTGGAGTGGTGAAGAGTGTTCTGACTGATGACATCACCCAGTGGTACAGTAACAGTTCTGCTCATGACCAGAGAGCCCTGGAGAGGGTACTGAGGTCAGCAGAGCATACCGTGGATACAACATTCCCCACCCTCCAGGACATCTTCACAAGGAAATGTACAGCCAGGGCGAACAGGGTCATGAGACTCTGATCATCCTGGCAACAGACTGTTCGAGTGGCTACATTCTGGTCGGCCCCTAAGGCTCAACAAGGTGAACGTAGAGCGACTCAGGAGGCTGTTCCTTTAGGCTGTCAGGATGTAGTGACATCCTGACTACGCTGGCTGTCTGCACTGTATCTCATACAATGTGTCATTTTAACACCAGGCCAATGAAGGAGCCAGTGAAGGTTAAGCATGTCCAATTATATCACTTTAACTGCTGCACTACTCAAAGCATTGTACTGCAAACAGTATATATGTTGTAGATACTGTATATATTGTTAACGTGTGTTTATGCTATGGAATGCAAAATGATGTACAACCATTGCGCTGTGTCCTGTTATATTTATATTCATCATATTTTAATGTCTTTTTTAGTTTATTGCTGTGGTGTTTGTAATTCAGTATTAAATAGTTGTTGCACAGCCTCAGAATGTTGGAATTCTAGACGGAACAGGGTCCAAATGTGGACTTGTAATAAACACAGTCTTTATTAAAAAAGTTGGTAATCATGGAAGCCAATGGATAGGAGTAGTGACGAGGGCAGATAATCCAAAACAGCTATCCAGGAACAGGGGAGACAAGAAACAGACAGGACGAGGAACATACGGATCTAAAATACAAGAGAATTCAATAAGTAAAGAGCACGAGCAAAAAACAGAATAGATGAGCCCGAGAGCGTTACTGGACGGTGACAACAATCTGGCGTGCAATATATATACAGGTGTTGATTAGGAGCAGCTGTGACGTCTGATTGCCACGCCGGAGCTGTGCCCACAGGATCCCAAGCAGAAGTATGTTCGACTGGATTTCACTGCCATCTTGTATGTGCATATGACAAATAAAGAACCTGAACTTGAAGTTGAGCTTTACTGTTGTCATGGTTACAGTTAACAACATTTTAGAAAAAACACTATTATAAACCCTTTTCATGCACTGCAGGGGATAATTAAACTTATGTAGTTTAGTTTAGTTCAATTTAGAAAGGGAGATTTTCAGAAATACTATTAGTGACGTAAAACTAGATTTAAAGTTATGACTTGGCATCTGGTGCTCTGTAGATCCATAATCTGGTGTACACTCTTAACACTCGTCAAGATTAATGTTAACTAACTTATCAGAGACAAAGTCTCTGTTTATACATAATGATTGTGATTAAATAAGTTTAGGTGATGTTAGCAGAGTTAAAATTATTGCTTTGATTTATCTTAGAATCAATGTAGAGATCCTATTTGATCTTATGGATGTTAAATTGTCAGTTTAATCCAAAGCAGACATTTAACTCTTTATTAATAAAATAAACTTCATTGTCAGTCCTAACTGGATACCTGAAATCAGTATTACAAATGCAGACACATCAATTTAAAATGAACTGCATAACACAGATGAGAGTTCAGGATCTTCCGGTGTATTTCATTGGAGCTGAAAGCTACAGATGTCTGAGTTTTGGTCCCTGTAGAGCTGATGCTCAACAGCCATTGGCTCATATGTGTTTGAGGGGTGGGGTTTACTGAAAGGTCACTTATGACTAGTGTACATTTTCACACATGTACACAAAAAGTAGCATTCAGACTTAATTGTTGGTATTAGTGCACATTAGCCACAACAGCAAATTTGAACAGTAAAGTAATAATGTTAGCTGCTGTTAATATGTGCAAATACTTACAGTAAAGTTGTAATGCTAGCTGTTGTGAATGGATGCTAATGGATGCTTCAGGACACGTAAGAAGAACAAATATGTGAAACTCTGTTTGGAGTACACTGGTACATCTGGTGGTTGGTCCACATGGATGCACAGAAACACTATTTCATTATCATTCCTGCAGGTTTGACACCTACAAGAGTCCCAGTGAAAGCCGGCGTCTAGCAAAGTATGTGGGAGGTGTGGAGGCGGGATTTATCTTGGCAATGGTGGTCAATGACGAGGCCTCCCACAGCCTGGAGGATTCAGCCAAAATGATGCTGTCCAGGCTCGGCAGCCGGCACATTCATGCCCTGGGCTTTCGGTAAGTTATTGATGGCTCTCTATTCAGAAGATTTTAATGTTAGATGGCACCGAGAACCTTTCAAGCTGCTGGATCAATGATGACCTGTTCCAGCCAATTTATGCAATTAAAATGTCCTTAGATCTACAAAAGATCTAATGAAAGTGAGATATGTACCAGTTTTATTAATCTCAGTAAACTTTGTCTGCAGACTACTGTAATAAAAAGGTGTTAAAGGAATTTTTAACTGGATCACCCATTTTTAAGTTACAACCCAATCAAACATATGAATGGGGCTTCTACCTGGTGATGTAATGATCCAAATGGGCAAGGATGAGCTCTTAACCCCAGACATGATAAACAGTTTGGTGTCATTCTTCAAATATATTTAGCACCTCAATGAGCTAAACTGTTAACCTCGCATATTTATTCAGACTATGGCAAGTATTTTCAGATCCTCCCATCTTTGCCCAGATTTTCCTCAGTATGTTGGAAGCCTTTTGGGTTTATCTGGACCTCAAAGGTTACCTGGACACTCCCAGGCTCACCTGGACTCTCCCATGTTTTTCTGGATCCTCCCAGAATTGCCTAGACCCTTCCAGATTTGTCTAGAAACTTCCAAGTATGTTCCGACCTGCCCAGATTTGCTTGGACCCTCACAGGTTTGCCTGGATTATCCCAGGTATGTATGGACTCTTCCTGACTTGCTGAGACCTCCTAGGTATTATCAGACTCCTGCAGATTTTTATGGACCCACAAAGATTGTTTGGATTCATCCCCATTTTCCTGGACCCTCGAAGATTGTATGGACTTGCTAAGATTTGCCTGGACCCTTAAAGGTTCCTGGGCTTTCCCAAGTTTGTCTGGACCTTGCTAGGTAGGTCAGAACTCCTAGGCTTCCCTCTATCTCTCAGATTTGTCTGGACACTCTCTGATTTTGCCATATGTTCCATCGTATGTTTGGACCCACCTAGGTTTGCCAGGACTCTCTCAGGTTTACCCAGGTTTACCCAGATTTCAGCAGGTTTTCTTGGGCCCTCCAAAATCTCCCCAGACTCTCCTAGGTATTTACGGACACTCCCAGAGTTGCCTAGACCCTGGAAGGTCTCCTGGACTCTGCCAGATATTCTTGAACCCTCCCAGATTTGCCAGGACTCTCGCAGGTTTTCCTGGGGCCTCCTAGATTTGCTGGAACTCACAAAAATTGCCTGGACTACCTCTCATTTGCTTGAACCCTGGAATGTCTCCCAGACTCTCCCAGATTTGGCCACACCCTCCCAGGTTTGCCAGAACTCTCTAAGGTTTCCCTAGGCCCTCCGAGACTTGCCTGGACCCTTCCAAGATTGCCTAGTCCCTCCTAGGTTTGCCAGTACTTTCCTAGGTTTGCAAGTATTATCCCAGGTAGTTTTGGACCCTCCAGTTTTGCCTGGACCCTGGAAGGTCTCCTGGACTCTCCCAGATCTTCCTGGACCCACCCAGGTTTGCCTGGACACTCCCAAATTTATCTGGACTCTCCCAGGTTTCTCTGGCTCCTCCCAGAATTGCCAGACCCGGCCACATTATCCAGACCCTCTAAAATTTGCCCAGACCCTCACAGATTTTCCCAGAGGATTGTGTAGATTCTCTCAGGTTTTCCTGGGCCTGTCACGGGTACACAACTGGATCCAAGAGCAGACAACAGTTTAGGTGAAAAGTTAGTAGATTGGATTCCAGATGACAGGTTCGGCAGGCTGACAGATGATCCTGATGATCCTGATGATCTTGAGATGGCAGAGCAGATAATTCCAGACAGTGGTTCAGAGGAGCAGACAGAACAAGCAGACGGGAAGGCAGGATCTGGACACGACAGAATAACAGGTAAGTAATACTTCACAATCAAAACTAACGAAATGGCTTGTAAGTAACACTGACAGGTAATGTAGTGGGACCGACTAGCAAAAAGTGGCAGTGGAGCTGTTCCTCTTATACTGCTGATTGTTGATTGTGGATTGCTGACAGGTGTGCGGTGTAGCAGCCACGCCCTGGTAGGAAGTGCTGCTGGAAAACACAAGAGGGAGGGGAAGACAACAACGATGAAAACAGAGTGCTGCGGATCATGACAGGGCCCTCTCATGTTTGCCATGAGTCTGCCAGGTTTTCCTGGACTTTCTCAGGCTTGTCTGCATTATCCCATGTTTAGACCCTTCCAGATTTGCCTGGACCCTCTCAAATCTCCCTGGGCCTTCCCAGGTATGTTTGGACCATCCCAGAGTTGCCAGGACTCTCTAAGGTTTCCCTTGGTCCTCCCAGATTTGCTCAGATTATCCCAGGTATGTTCGGACCCTCCCAGATTTAGCAGGACACTCCAAGATTTGTCAGGACTCTCTCTGGTTTCCTAGATTGACCCAGACCTTCCTGACCCTCATAGAGTTTTCTGGATTCACAAAGGTTGTCTGGATTTGTCCACATTTGCCAAGACTCTTGAATGTTACCTGGACTTTCCCAGATTTTCTTGGACCGTTACAGATTGCCTGAACTCTCCCAGGTTTACCTGGACCCAGCCAAGTCAGATCCTCCTGGGATTCCCTCTACCACTCAGGACCCTACCAAATTTGCCTAGATTCTCCTGCATATGTTTGGACCGATCCAAGTGTGCCTGGAGTCTCCCAGGTTTTCCAGGACTCTTCCAGGTTTATCCAGATTTCAACAGACTTGCCTAGACTCTTCCAGATTTGCCCATACTCTCTGAAGTATGTTTGTACCCTTCCAGATTTGCCTGGATGTTTGAAGGTCATTGGGACTCTCCCAGATTTTTCTGGACCTTCCCAAATTTTCCAAAAATCTTCCAGGTTTCCCTGGAGCCTCCCAGATTCACCTACACTCTGCCATGTTTGCCTAGATCTTCACAAGTTGCCCAGACCCTCTCAGATTTGCCTGGACTAAAAGGTTGCCCAGAGTCTTCCAAGTATGTTCAGACCTTGATTCTGTTTTAACATCTGTAATGAGGATGTCTCAACTGATTTGATCCAAATAGAAAGGATAATGTTGTTTTGCCTCATAGGGTAGTGTCTGGCTCGAACATCTGTCTTGTACTGAGGGAAGACAGCCATGTTATAAACAGCTTCCAAGCTTGCTTGCCTTTTGAGTGGCCTCAAATGGTTACGTGTCACTTTGCCCACTTGGCTTCTTTAGTAGTATGTTGACTTGTAGCTGAGCACCTTGAATTGACTTCTGAGCTGTGAATAAGGACCTAATTGAGCATAACCATTTTTATCTTGATGGTAATATAAATTGTTGTGCTGTTAGCTGTACTAAAAGTCCTCTACAGCCAACTCTTAGTTGGACTTAAAGGTTCCAAGGTTAAAGATGCTTCACCAGAGCAGATAGCTAGAGGCTCACACTGGCAGCAACCACCTTCATGTGAGCAGTTTCAGCTATGTGAATAGTGATAAAAATGGTCACTGAGGTCAGTCATAGCAAAGTTTTCAGGGTGGATCAGTGTCACTCTATGAATCTAAGGTGACATTTGTTATCATTGGATGACATAAACTAAGATAAGCTTAGATAGCTCCCTTGTAACTAAATTCAGGTTGGCATGTTACAAATAGATTCTAGACTGATATGTCCATTTTTGGACTAAATTAACTGTTGTTGGGTGGAATCTGTCCTACCAAGATAGTATCCTTATTAACCAGTAGGAGACTTAACAGAAGGTCATGACACCTCCAGACCAAGAGCAGTGGAGGAGATTACGTGTCTGATATGTAATTATGAAACTTGTTAGCTATGGTTTCTCTTATCCTGGTTTCTCTGCAGCCATACTTGGACCTTCGTTGTGAAGAAAGGCAACCCTTCTTCTGCTGTGGAGAGTCACAGCTCCTACCAAAGTGAGAGTCTCCTTCACCTGTGGAATTCAGGGCTGCATGACACATTCTTATGTTGTAATTGAAGAGGATGTTGTTGTTGTGGTTTTGTCACTGCTGGTTAACATTTTCATGGTATGTGTTTTTTAGCAGGAATAAAGGGATCATCAGGGTCATACAGCTCTGCTGTTTTTCATTCTGCCTCTGGGGAGTGTTTCAGCGTCAATGCTAGTAGCTGCTGGCTACAAGGTAGCTCACCCACACTGCACTGAGGTCACATACTGGACTGTAAACCTTTGGGGGATTTAAAGTATAAAAGCTTTCTTAGACCATTAGAAAGCTACAACAATTGAAAGGATTATTTTGAGAATGAGCCGCGGCTAGCAGCTACTAATTTTCATTTTTGCTGTGTTTTTGTGGTCCGAGATGACCTGACCCTTGGTGAAATATATCTAAATATTAGACTCCCACGTAGACTATACCAATACCACAGCTAAGCTAGCTAACAGCATTTCATTGACAGTTTAAGATGCTAGATGTCATGATGCTATCTATCTCATTATTGCAACTACTTATTACTCTGATTGCTCATTACTACTAGCTTGCTCAAACAAAGATATTCTGAATGTAGTCATCTGACTCAGATAGTGAGTCCTCAGCAGTCCTGGTGTTGTTTGGAGGGATCTAGAATCTATCTGGCTTGATTCCCTGTTACAGGCTGACTTGAATTATTGTAAAGTTCGAGTTTATTCTCATAAATTTTAGAAGAAAGCTTCCAACTTTGAAAAATCCTGGAACTGTGCAGTCTAAATCTTTTTGTAATACTGTGTGTGTGTGTGTGTGTGTGTGCGTGTGTGTGTGTCACAGAAGTAGAGTGGTCGGATTGGTTTGACAGAGACGATGAGAGGGGATCTGGAGACTGGGAGAAGCTGGACGTCCTGCACAGAACCTTCCCAGAGCAACTGTGCAACAACCCTCTAGACATCCAGGTAATCTTCTGCTACCATATGCACACACACATAGAAACACACACATGCACATATACAAACACAAACGTGCACAAGCGCACACACACATGTTCACATTGAAATGCATGTCACAAGACCATAGAATGTAGAAGAAGAATTGAACACATTCCCTGTGACATCCCTCTACTTTTTCATCTAATGGTGCATCGCCATGTTGGTTGGAAGTGACTTCACCAAGACCTGGCAGATGAATAAGCGAGCAGACCTGGAACCTGGCTGGAACATGCCCACCTTAGCTCAGTTACCACAAGTTAGATGTTTTATCTTGGCTTATACTATTCTTTGAAGTTAACTAGCCTTACCTTCCTTTCAGGCTAATTGAATCTGTCCATCCTCCATTCAATCATTGTTACTTACACATCTAAAATGAAGACTGGAGGAGTTCCAGCTGTACTCCACAATGTTAAACAGCCATTAGTTGGTTGATCTGTTTAGTTTAACTTGAAGGGATCCTGTCACTGGAAGGATGGAAGTGAAATGAAGATGGCTCAGCCGGAGATGATCAAGCATTCTTAGTCATTGCCCCAAAAGTTTGGAATCAGCTGCCTCTGTAAAACAGACAGGCTGACTCACTTCACATATTTAAATCTTCTCTTGAAGCATATTTACTCTCCTCGACTTTTAATTCACTTTATCTCTATTTTAATTTATGACAGGCTGACACACTCTTTTTAGGTTACTGTACCTTATGTTATGCCTTTAATTCCAGGCAGGTTGATCTGCTTCTGTTCAAATTACAATTGATCTTTTCATTCTTTTGATTTTAATCCTGTTTTAAGATGTTCACTATATTGTCCCAAATTGTAATGTGTTTTCTCTATCCTTTTCTTCTATTTTTTTTTAATCCTAGTACTCTTGGTCCCAGGTCTTTGGCTAACTGCGTTGTTTCTAAAGCGATTTATAAATAAATTTAAGTTGAGTTGAGCTACTGCCGATGAGTCAGATACCTTCTATCTGGCTATCTTCCCCCTCCCCCACAGCTGGATACCCAGCCAAGTGATTCCTGTTTAGTAGTCGTAATATTGTACTCTTCCTACCTGACTGGTGACGGCTCTCAAGATGGTGTTTTGAAACATTGCGATAATTTATTGGTAGTTCTCATCAGAAAGTGTGCAACTCCAACTCTGGGCCAGTATCCAGAATCATCCAGGTTCCTTTCTGCTTGTCTTTGGAATTTGAAATTATGAACTGTGTCCCGGAAGTGGATGTTTAGCAGTATTGGAGCCATTTCAAGGTCATTTTTGACATGTTTTCTTTATCCAGGCTGAAACCCTTGATGGTGTTCCTGCCAACCAGACAGGAGATGTGATTCACAGGAATGACAAGAACTATGGCTTTGTGTGCCTGAACAAGGACCAGCCTCATGGACTCTGT
The DNA here is from genome assembly GCA_028564865.1 of Zenarchopterus dispar. Taxonomy (NCBI): domain Eukaryota; kingdom Metazoa; phylum Chordata; class Actinopteri; order Beloniformes; family Zenarchopteridae; genus Zenarchopterus; species Zenarchopterus dispar. The sequence goes on along the minus strand of JAOWBL010049453.1, from coordinate 7,099 downwards.
CACAACTACAGAGTCCGCTTCCTGTGTGGAAAACTGGGTTTGTTCATCACTCTCAGCATCAGTGTGCATGTTTAGAAGCACCACGTGTACACCTTGGTGGTGTAAATGAAGAACTTGCTGTCATTCTGCCTTGCTGTTATTCCAGAAACATTCCAAAAACTTCTCATGGGAAGTTCATCTGATTCCAGTTTAGAATCAGATGGTGTATGTGCCATTTTTGGCGGAAATAAGAGAAAAAAAACTTTTAAAGTCACAAATGTAATAGTATACTCAGATCCAGTTAGCTAAACAGCTGGAACATTCTGGAGTAGTTAAATAGTGAGCTCTCCTTGTCTGGGAGTTTAATCAAATTGAGACTGATGTTCTTGTGTAAGAGGAGGAAACTGGTAGTAGTGAGCTAGCGAGCATCTAGCCTCTTCACGTTGGCCTGAAATGGTATTACCAAGACTACATCTGCTTTGCCATCCACTAGCCATGCAGCATCCTGAGCCTAAACTCAGCTCCTGTTGTCCTGCAGTTTATCCACAGGCCTCAATTTCAGTCAACGTGTTGACCAACAGCACCATCCTGGAGCTGGCTGACCAGCCAAAAGGCTGGAGGCCTGGTGACCGGGTGGTTGTGGCCAGCACAGACTACTCCATCCACCAAACTGAGGAGTTCACACTGATGCCCTGTCCTACCTGTAAATCCCACCAGGTAAAGGTTGAAGGTAAGAAAACACAAGACTGACTGTGATGCAGGAGCATCTGGATGCTACTGAGAACAAAATTGGGTTGTTTAAGCAACTGATAAAAGCTAATTAACTGCATGCACTTAGGCATTCATCCAGGAGATACTCCGCCCTATGATCAAAGTAGACTTGGTCCAGAGCTGTCTGTCTGTCTGAGAATGAGACTGATGACTTGACAATGCTCTGTATTTTGTTGTACATATTTACAAACTGACTGAAACACTCAAATTGAAATATAATTTTTTTCTTTAGAAGCTAGTATTTTCATTCTTCAGAGCCCAAGAGTAAACATGTCACTTTTATGTCTCTTCTGCACTATGGTAATGTCATCTATATGCATTCTTCTTCAAGATATCTACATTAAATGAACCACCACTAGATCCAAGTGCCCCAGCTGTACCCAGTCTTTCAAGGATCACTGGATCCAGTCTTCCACAAAGCATTAGAACCAGTCTACCACAGAGCTCTGGACCCAGTCTATCACAGAGCTCTGGACCCAGTCTACCACAGAACTCTAGAACCAGTCTACCAAAGAGCTCTGGACCAAATCTCTGGGAAGTTGTGTGTTAGACTGGGTCCATAGTTATGCATAGATTGGGTACACCATTACATGGTTCTCTGGGCCCCATGGATCCAATGATAGTTCAGTTCATGTAGACATCTTGAGCAAGAAATCATAAACATCATAGTAGTGGGTAGGTGATGAAGGTTGTTGTTGGTGGGCACAGTGTGGTAGGGTAAGTAATTGAGGTTAATGTTCTTGGCGGTAACAGCGTGGTATTTTAGGTGGTCAAGGTTGTTGTTGTTGGTAACAGTATAGTAGGTAGGTGATGGAGGTTATTGGTGGCAGCAGTATAGTAGGTAGGTGGTTGGTAGTAATAATGTGGTAGGTTAGGTGATGAAGGTTGTTGTTGGTAGTAGCAGTGTGGTAGATTTGTTCATAGCAAGGCAAGGATGTCTGCGAGCTCTTCATCCTCAGAGCGGTGGATGTCATAAATCCGTTTATTTCAGAACCGTAACCTACAACTGGCTACTAAAATGACAGACTGTGGCTTTGCAAGACAAGAAACTCGAGTCATTAACAAACTGAAGAATCTCAAAATGAAGTTATTTGCATTCAACAAACACAACAGCAGGAGTGGTAGAGAGAGAGACTGCTGATCATATTTTTGCAACATGATTTGGGCGAAGTTACTATGTAAATCCCATTGTTATTCAGCATGGATCCTCCGCCCACTTTATCTCCTGCAAAAGCCAGCTCTTCTGATGTTGACGGAGCCTGGCTGAAGCAAGTCTTTGAAGTAAAGGTGACCAAACAGACAGCAGGCCGTTATGTTACATAGTATTCAATAACGCCTCCTGACTCATCTTCCCTCCCCTCAACTTGGCTTCAGGCACCATAGAGGCAATAACACGCCCTGCGTTTACATTGCAACATGTGTTAAACACGCAATCATCATCATGATTTTTAGATTTGACCCCAGATAATGGGGTTTAATATAAAAATGCCTAACATGTGTGATGCAGTAAGACAAAACTGGTTAAATGTGTTAACTAAATTTCTCTGCCCAGACACAAAAACAGCCTCTTACCTGGATCGCTTTAAAAGATGGAAGTGACGGTTTTGTCGTTGGGAGACTGGCATACCTGTTGGTTTGGTAAATAACTGGATAAGAAGCCACCCTTTATAGCTGCATTAGGGGAGTAACTCAGAGATCAGTTTTGTCTTCTCGGGATTTTGTGTGAATAACTAAACAAAAAAAACCAAAAAAAACAAAAAAAAAATGGGTAAAAGGAGGTTCCCACCTTAAGACCCCAGACCCATGTAAGTTATTTCTGCTCACATGCTTACAATCAAGCTGTTCTGAGATCTTTTACTGTGTGCTAATCTTTCTGTGGAGCACAAATTTCTTGTGTTTATTTTCACCATGAATACACAAAAGGAAATTGAACTCTCCAGTAGTTCATAAAAACAACAACCACACATAAAAGTAAAATAAAATCATGAAAAGAATTTTAAAATTAGTTTGAATAAAAATCAAAACTGCCCATTCCATAGTTGAGCCCAGTTGTAGCAGAGATGATTGGTGTGTGTGTGTGTGTGTGTGTGTGTGTGTGTGTGTGTGTGTGTGTGTGTGCATGCATGTGTGCATGTGTTTAGTGAAGGACAAGTGCTCTACTGTTCACCCTCCACAGTTGCTGCTTTCAGGCATTTTCTAGTCATGATCCTGTCATATGCGACTGTTGCACCCATGTGCATTGAACTACCTGGCCTTTCCCCTGCAAATTAGAACTGCACAGAACTGCCACTATCTGAGACCCAGTCCCCATCTGCAAGAGCCACCAGGTTTAAAAGATGAAAACTGGAGTTTCAGTGACATTTCTTCACATGAATTCAGATGTGTGAGCAAATATTAGCATCTTCCATGATGAAAATATATTCATATGAACATGCAGTGAGTTAGTTTCCATTCCATGGTAAAATGTCCAACTTTATAGCACAAATACACATATTTACAGCATGACACAAAAATGAATGAGCTAATTAAGGCTCTGTTGACCTTGGAGGTGTTGCTTAAGACCTAACAGGACATCATCATTCTTACTTTTAAGATACTATGTCTTGTGCTGTTACTGGACAAAAAGCCACGGAGACTGGTTGTAAATTGGTCTTGAAGGTTCTGGGTTTGTGTGGGAGGTCCTGGGTTGTCCTGCAATGTTCTGGGTTGGCCTGGGATGTTCTGGCTTAGTTTGAGAGGTTCTAAGTCACTCTTGAAGTTCTTGAGTTAGTCTGGATGGTTCTGAGTTGGTGTGAAAAGTTCTAGCTTTGCTTGGAATGTTCTGAGTTGATGTGGAAGGTTCTGTACTGGTCTGGAAGTTCTTGGTTGTTCCACAAGGTTCTGAGTTAGCCTGAGAGGTTCTGGATTGTTGTTGAAGGTTCTGCTTTGGTCTAGGAGGTTCTGGATTGTTGTTGAAGGTTCTGCTTTGGTCTAGGAGGTTCTGGGTTGTGCTGGAAGGTTTTGGGTTAGTCTGAGTGATTCTGGGTTGTTCTCGAAGATTCTGGCTTGGTGTCTGAGGTTCTGGTTTTCTGTGGTTCTGGGTTTGCTTGGATGGTGTGGGCTTACCTGGAGGGTGCTAGGGTCCAACCCAGGTTCTCGTTGATTCTGGGTTTGTGTGGGAGGTTCTAGGCTGGTCTTGAAGGTTATAGGTTGGTTTGGAAGGTTCTTGATTGTTATTGAAGGGTTCAGGGGTGATTCTGCCAGGTTGTTACAGGCCTCTGTCAGAATTCTTGCTTTACCTGCTGGAAACTTTACCCAGGTTTTCCTTCTCCATCCAATCCCTCATCTTTTATGCAGACTAACTTCCTAGACCTCAGCCTAGACCCAACAACAATAACACAAGATCACATAATTTCTTCTGTTTATACTTTTGAAATGGGAAGTCTTGCTGGGAGCTCCACAGATCCTACACCATAGTTTCGGGAAGGGGCCAGGTCCCAGCTCAGTCAAACTTCCATTGTCTTTGTTTTAACTCCAACATTTTTTTTTGGATATAACATTAGAAATAAGGTTGTTTAGACAGATTTGATCTGAATGAACGTAAACTGACTTCATTTAGCATCATGAGTTATTATGAACCAAGATAAAATGATAAAATGATAACTATAAAATAAGTTTGTGATAGATGAAGGTGGGTGAGTTCCAGGTCTGTTGGTTCTGCTCATTTCTGTTAGATTAACTAGAGGTGGGTGAAGACAGTCCCTACCAATGTGGCAGCACACAGTTAAAAGAAAACACTTCATAAACCTTCATGTGACATTACAGAGTGTACAATTATTTTATACAGTCTACCCTGTAAACCATGTTAGAGTTGGATTATAAACATCCGAAGTATATAACTGTCTCTGTATGTTTCAAAAGACCAAAGAAAAAAAAAAGATTCTGCGGGCTTTGAGTTTGACACCTGTGCTACATGCCACACTAAAATAAAATAATCTAAGTATATATATTAAAAAAACAAAAACCCTCAAATGACTGACATCATTGAACTTTTTTCTCTGTTAATTTCTCTGTGCAACCATGAGGTGCAGGGATAGACTTTGTAGGCTGGAAATCCAGTTCTGCTCCCAGAAACCCTAGTATGTTTGGATTGCATAAGTGAGGAATGAAAGCAGTGATTTGGAGAGGAAAAATATGCTCCAACCACCTGGGAGCCAGTGTTGACCATTGCTCACTGGCTTCCAGGAAATTAATGTTTGCCAAGTCCACAAAAGCTGTGTAGTCTGAGTCTCTTGTCTCCAGGAGGATCATTTCTGTTCATATGAGTCCAGAAACACCTTCCTTCTGCAACACACTTCCTCTTGAATCTGTCACCGTAATTTCAGGAGTCTGCAGCTTCATGTCAGTTGTTTTCTAGCTAGTCTGCCTCTGCAGCTGTGGACTCTGGAAGTTATCCTCCAAGGTCTTGACCAGGACTGCAGAGGAACAGACCATTTCTGTTTAACAATATTAAATTTTTTTTTTAATTGCCATGAAGATTTGTGGGAATTTACAAGAATTAATGACAAATTTGTGAAAATTTCTTGAATTAAAAATTAAAAAAAAAAAAAACACATGGTCTAATTGGGGTTGTTTGAACCCAATCCTTGAGTCTAGATCAAGGGTGTCCAAACCCTGTCCTCGAGTCTAGATTTGGGTTGTTTAAACCCAGTCCTTGAATCTAGACTCAAGGACCGGGTTCGAATAACCCTGATCATAACACTTGACTCAGTTGACTGTGTCGTCATAAACTTATAAATGAGATCATATGCTATATCATTATAAGGTATCATCAAAGTTTGTAGATGTTTCTATTTGTCGAAACACTGTTTGGATAGAAACAGTGTAAAGATATTTCTATTCTTCTAAACAGCGTTTAGAAGAATAGGAATGCTTGAGAACTCCTCAGCTAGCATGCTAAATCAAACTAAAACCTACATTCTTGTATGTCCTAGTTTTCACTTCTGCTCATCCTGGTTTCAGTTTTGCTGGCTTGGGTTTAAATTTGACTTGTCCTAGTTTTAGTTCCGTTAGTCCTGGTTTTGGTTCTGCTAGTGCTGGTTTCATTTCCACTACTTCTGGTTTAAGTTGCACTAGTCCTGGTTTCAGTCCTACTTGTCTGTCTCTGGGTTGCTGGGTGAAGGGATTTGACCACATCCGTCTGGGACTTCTGTGGGGTGTTCTCTGGAAGTATGGGGTGGCGGAATCACTTTTAAGGGCTGTGCAGTCTCTCTACATCTGGCCTTAGAGTTTGGTCTGCATTGTTGGCTGTAAGTCAGACTTGTTTCCCATGGAGGTGGGACTTCACCAAGGCTGCCCTTTATCACCTATTCTGTTTTTTACTTTTATGAACAGAATTTCTAGGCGCAGCTGGGGAATGGAGGGAGTCCGGTTTGGTGACCTCAGAATCGGGTCTCTGCTTTTTGCAGATGATGTGGTTCTGTTGGCCTCATCAGGGCCAGGACCTTCAACTCTCACTGGAGGCGTTTGCAGCTGAATGTGAAGTGGCTGGGATGAGAATCAGCTTCTCTAAATCTGAGACCATGGTCCACAGTCAGAAAAGGGTGGAGTGCCCTCTCTGGATCAGAAATCAGATACTGCCCCAAGCGGAGAAGGTCAAGTATCTCAGGGTCTTGTTGACAACTGAAGGCAGAGTGAAGTGGGAGATCAATAGGTGGATCAGTGTGGCGTCTGCGGTGATGCAGACTCTGTATCAGTTTGTCATGGTGAAGAACAAACTGAGCCGAAAGGCAAAGCTCTCGATTTACCTGTCAGTCTACGTTTCTATCCTCAACTATGGTCATGAGCTGTGAGTAGTGACTGAAAAAATGAGATTGCGGGTTCAAGCAGCAGAAATAAGCTTTCTCCACAGGGTGTCTGGGTCATCTGTTGAAGATAACACCTAGACACCTCCCTGGTGAAGTTTTCTGGGTATGTCAAACTGGGAGGAGACACTGGGGAAGATCCAGGACATGCTGGAGGGACTATGTCTTCCAGCTGGCCTGGGAATGCTTTGGGATCCACCCAGATGAGCTGGTGGAAGGGGCTGCTTGGGTATCTTGGGTATCCTTCTTAGGCTGCTGCCCCCGTGACCCAACCTCAGATAAGTGTAGGAAATGGATGGATGGATTGTCTGGGTTTTAACTCAACTATTCCTGGTTTTATTTCTGCTAATTCTTGTTTCATTTCCGCTAGTCCTGGTCTCTCTTTTTTTTTTGTCTGCATATGTATTAATGGTTAATAACACATTTGGCAAAACCTATATATATATATATATATATATATATATATATATATATATATATATATATATATATATATATATATATAT
>JAOWBL010049443.1:0-24540 GCA_028564865.1 Zenarchopterus dispar | reverse complement strand
ACATAAGGTATTCTTTTACAGTTAGTCCCAGCGAACTTGTGATAAATTGTACCTGAATATTGTGTCTCCATCACTGGTCGCTATCATCTACTCTCCCAATAACAACAATAACACAAAAATTGATGGTGTACTGAGACACAGTATTGATCAATTGACACACTTATGACAGCAGGCGACCGGAACCGTGTTTATTCATCAACGCATTAGATATAAACCTGCTTCACATGCTACTTCCTGCATAAACATACAAGTAGCAGACAACGGTACAGAATGACGTCTCAGACGATAATTAGCCCGATAATTGAATAGTTTCACAACCACCATCGCAGAAAATGTAAGTTTCGCTGAATCTGGTGTAGTTCCCTGAATTAACGCATGTTGATATCTGTTTATGTCCAATAAAATCACACACGACTTATGAGCAGGTCAAGGCAAAAAACTTGATTTTGAACCCCAAAAAACCCCTCTCGACTTATGAGCGAGTCGACCTATGAGCGAGTATATACGGTATGTTTTGAAAGGAAAGTGCGATATAAATTACACTTACTATCATTATTTCTTTCAGTTTTCTTAAAGTTAAGTGGATTTAAACTGCTCCAAGAGCATGGAAGACTTGATCCAGATAACTGACTGTATGTTTACTACAGCCAATGTCCGGAAATCGTGGAATACTATCAGTTTAACATCCCCTGCTCTGTAATTGACTTTGCACATTGGAAAATAGACAAAATTCATGCAAAATTCATACTTACCTTCCTACTCTGCGTGCTGAAGCTGATTCACTTTGTCATTTCCCTGTAAAAGGAGATAGTGATGCACAATTTGTTACGGACAATAGAAAAATAAAGTATAGAATTAAAAAAATGTTGACTCATCTTATTGTCATTTTTTCCTAGATGACTACAAGTTAACAAACTATAAATTATCAGCAGGCTCCAGAGACTATAACAGAGAAAAATTGTACAGCATAGCTGCAATAAAATTTAATAATTCCCTTACAAAAACAAAAAAACAATTTTTCACAAAATGGCTTCATATTTGAAGCTAAAAATGAGAAAAGTAGAAAAGAAATTCAGAGAAGTATCATGATCTGAGAATATGAAGTGGTATACAAATCAATCACTGTCACATTTTTTTTTCATTTCAGTGACTATCTGGTTCATGCAGCACTGTACATTAAATATGAATGACATAACTTTGGGTGTCTATCTTGCCAGGATTAATGCACATGAAACACACAAGTGTTGACTGCAAAATGAGTCCTTACAATGTGCCACTGATACAACACTATCAGATTTTCTTTCTGATAGCATACAAGCAAACAGTACACATTGACTTGACTCTAAGAAGAAGCATATGGATTATCTAAAAAGACATGGAGGTACAAGACAACAAGAACAGGATAATTGTTGCAGTTGATTTCTGTAGCAGTAGTAAATGACAAGATGGAGTTTGATACAGGCAAAATCACTGATGAGAGAAGAAGCAGAAGCCACACAGAAACATGACAAGATGCTGACATGCAACACTGAGGATGTAGATATTATGGATATTATGCAAGTTAGGTCTGCTGGAAGATGATGGGACACATAAATTAAGATGTTGTGGCTCTTACGAGTCATTTTGACTTTGATAAGGTATCCCCAGGGTTATCTTCCCCTGCTGTGTTAGCAGAGATCTGTGACTGGGACTCAGGTGAAGACACTGGCATAGGCATAGACAAGGGGATGGGCTTACTCTGGTCTTCTGGGGTTTCAGGACCCAGATTAGATGTAGGCTGGATTATGATTACTGTGTTACCTGTTGGAGTGGAACATGAAAACATGAATACTGATGTGTAAATGAATGTTAAAGCCACAGGTGAAGGAACAAACTACTCTGATTTACTGGATTTAAAACATCTTCGTCTCCTGCTCCAGTTCTTCCATTATTGGTGAAATAAACCAAATAGACAGCAGGGCTGTTATAACCTGAAAAGGCCTTTGGATTATCAGGTTTTGGGGTGAATAAAATCATCCAGCTTTCAAGCAATGAGCACTGCCTGCCCCATCCAGTGTTGAATGGGTGCTATCTCTCTGAGTCAAATCAGTTTCACCAAAAGATTTACAATTCTATTTGCAGCTGATATTGTTTTTTGGGCATAGCTTGGATGGTTCGTAGAATGTTTGCAGCCGTCGGTATGGGTCATTGTGACCGAGGCTTAAGATGTGCTAGCCAATTACAAAGCTATATCCAATCTTCCTTTTATTTTTAAATTTTTGGCAAAAAAAATGTTGAAAATCAACTATTTCTTAGTTCTTACAAAAATCACTTGTCAAAGGGGTTCAATTAAGTGGAGAAATATTGTTGAAAGTTACCAACAATCTCCTCGTGGCCTCCAAGAGTGAACTTAGGTTTACTGTATATAAATTAGTGTAAATGCAAATAAAAAGACATAGTAAGTTTTGCTGCTTTATTGAGGTCATTATTTTATGAGTTATATATCTGGTCATATTGACAGCCACAAGGTATGATTGCAGAAACTGGATTTTAGAAGGTTCTGCTGTACATAGAGTGCATATATAATAAAAGTGCAATTTGAGTGCATTTATCTAAGTAGATGAATAAGAAACATACTGTAAAGCACTTTGTAGAACCTAGACAATGGTATGTGCAGACCAATTACCACTTATTAATTGTAAAGAAAACAGAACTATGTGACAATCTGGCTTCATCGTCACTCACCTCCATCCTGCTCTGCTTTGATTTGGGCCTCCAAGTCTTCAGGGTCAACATACTGATAGTTTTCATCATCTTCGGGAGGTTTGCATTTTCCACAGCAGAAACAGCAGCAGCAGCAACAGCAGCAGCAGGTAAAAACTGTACAGCACAGCACTAAACTCTACAGCAATTAAAAAACAAATGGGTTTTTAGTCATATGAGAGTCAACAAGGAAATCAGAACAGAATTTAAGCTTCATCTCTAGATTGTTGACAATGAGGATTTTAGTTAACCCTTTCAAAGAGATTAGAGGTTTTGCAGTATTTTGTCAGTATAGCTGATATATTTGAGAACCATTAACATATATGTGCTATACTGTTTATGATCTTTAGTTCCTCAAATTTAGTTATCACTTCCTAACAAAAAAAATGTAATGGAAAGGCTTTACTTAACAGCATCTGGAGTGCAAGACGCACATAAAAAGACATTACAACAGATCTAAGTACTTGAACACAAATACATTGCTATCATCATTTATCATTATGTCAACAAAAACCCAGAATTATCAGCTTCACATTGGCAGGAGGTCTGTAAATAAGTAAATTTAACCCTGTGGGTTAAATGAGATGGATTAAAGTGCCTACCTTGAACCACCATTTGGACATAAGGAAGTAATATTTGACGCTTTCCTCTCCAAACTGCTCGGACACATAAAGACCCATGGAGCCATACTCATCATACATTTTCCTCTTGTTCTCATCGTTTAAAATAGAATTAGCATTATTAATCTCCTTAAACTTCTCTGCTGCCTCCGGGTTGTCTGGATTCTTGTCTGGGTGGTACTTCAGTGCTAGTTTTCTGACAGGAAAAGAGGTGAGATGGAGTGAGTGCAAACAATTAAGATTAAAAGACAGATAATGAACTTGCATCAACAAAATGACTTAAAGATATCACTTGACAAAATTATACACATGGAATAATATTTTAGTGGAAGTATATGTTGCTCACATATGATCCACAGGTTCACATACAGGTTGTCAATGCTACAATATTAACAGTTTAATATTGTAATAATAAAATATTAACCTTGCCTTCCAGCTTTTGACTGACATGATGTGTTATATGTTACTTGCTAGAGAAAAGATATTAGTCTATTATTATTTTGTAATTGACTGTAATACAATTGCAGCAACAGAATATCAGAATATCTAACCTCAGGTTTTCAGTTATGAAGATTTGCTAGGAGCACTTTGATGACATCCCCTTAGGTTTAAAAAAAAATCTTAAAATTACAATTTTAAAAAGCTTTAACAGTATTTTAAAGCCTAAACCAGAGAATACTTACTAAGTAATTTACCAGAAAAACGGTTCAACTAGTTATAACTCCAAATCAGAAAAAGTTGGGACTGCAAATGAAATGCCGAAAAAGAAATAATTTGGAAATTTAGTCTGAATTTTATTCAATTGAAAACATTAAACATCAAATATAATTATCTTTTTTTGTAGTGTTGTGGTTTTTCTTAGGTATTGACCTAATGACTCAAGTCTTTTATTCTATTAAAATGTCAAACAATTCCAGGTTCAAACTCCTGAAATTTAAATAGCTGTCTAGACAATCATCTATAACATAGCCACATAAGCAAGAAATGTTACCACCTCCAACTTCCAGCACATCATCTTGAAGTAACGTGAACAGAGCAGTGAATGCTGTCATTACTACTACTGCGTTTTGTTGCCTAGTGAGTGGTGCCTGCTCAAAAAGCAACCCAAACAGGCCCAATAAGAAATTAACCCTGCATAAATATTTTTAAAAAAATGTATGCTGTGTTTGTCGAAAATTATACATTTTCATCTTTTTGCAATTTTATGGATTATGCCATGAATACAGTAAATCAATTGAAGCAGTAAATATAGATAAATGGGTTTTAATTTTTACACCAACTTTAAAGCTATTGGAAACAGGGCGGAGGAATCCTAGTTGGTGAAAAGTTGAGAAATTAAAGATTGCTTGGTCACAAATAATTCCAGACAGCTAAGTTCAGACTGAGAAAATCATCATCATAACTAAGCTTCTTGAACCTAAGAGTTTAAAAACTTTTTTTTTCATTCAAGGTTTCTACCGCAATATTACCCTGACTCTGCATGCAACACCATGTCTAAAAATGAAATACCTGCTGCAGGTATTTTGTGTTTTTTTAAACGGTACTGTGGATATTGTGCAACATTTTTCTATTCACTCACTGGTCCACAGCCTTAATGTCCCTGTGTAGTATCAGCATAGCTTATTGGAATTAGCTATGAGGGGTATCACTAATACAAACATTTCAGATAAAAAATAAGGAAATATTTAAAGTAACGATAAGAGCATTGATCATCTTTCAAGTCCCCAGAACCAAATCATTTATAAAGAGACTATTGAAACCCACAAGAGGGATAATTATCTAGTTAACTCAATGTTCAAAGAGCTTACCTATAAGCTTTTTTGATATCCTCTGCTGAAGCTCCTTTCTCCAGTCCTAGTACTTTGTATACACTTTCCCCAGTGGTGGACATCTTTCTTTGGTGACGTGAGGAGTTCTGTTCAGCCATGGCTCACCTCTAAGAAAAACAAACAAATAAATACACACTTGGTCAAAATTATTGTAAGATTATTTTGCATAATAGCTCCAAGATTAATCATTGTAACCCATCCTTAAACTCTACCCCCTGAGAATAGAAGTCAAACTGCAAATACTTTGTCGGAAGTCCCAAACAGTGTTTGAAGGATTTCTGTTTATTTTAATGCAGTGCAGAAGATATTGTCGGCTTGACACAACAGCCACCACATTCACCAGCTAAGAGGTTCCATGCCATGCGTGGAAATACAAAGTCCCCCTAAATGATGAATCATAGAGCCACAAAGATATATTGGCTGCATCAAGAGCTACAGATCCATCCATCTTCTTCCGCTTATCCGTAGTCAGATCACAGGGGCAGTAGCCTAAGCAGAGAGACCCAGACTTCCTTCTTCTCAGCTACTTCATCCAGCTCATCTAGGGGATCCCAAGGCGTTCCCAGGACAGCCGAGAGACATAGTCCCTCCAATGTGTCCTGGGTCTTCCCCGGGGTCTCCTCCCAATTGGACATGTCCAAAAAACCTCACCAGGGAAGAGTCCAGGAGGCATCCTCACCAGATGCGAAAGCCACCTCATCTGGCTCCTCTCAATACGGAGGAGCAGCGGCTCTACTCTGAGCCCCTCCCAGATGGCCGTGCATCTCACCCTATCTCTAAGTGAGAGCCCAGCCCCCCTATGGAGGAATCTCATTTCCACCACTTGTATATACGATCTTCTTCTTTCAGTCACTACCCACAGCTTGTGACCATAGACAAGGGTAGGAGCGTAGATTGAGTGGTAAATCAAGAGCTTTGCCTTTTGGCTCAGCTCCTTTTTCACCACGATGGACCAATAGAGTCCACATCACTGCATCAATCTGCCTATCGACCTCCCGCTCCATTCTTCCCTCACTCATGAACAAGACCCCCAAGATACTTAAACTTCTCCACTTGGGGCAATATCTGATCCCCGACCCAGAGAGGGCACTCCACCCTTTTCCTACTGAGAACCATGGTCCCTGATTTAGAAGTGGTAATTCTTATACCAATCGCTTCACATTTGGCTGCGAACCTCTCCAGTGACAGTTGAAGGTCCTGACCCGATGAACCCAACAGAACCAAATAATCTGAAAAAAGCAAAGACCCGATTCTCAGGTCACCAAACTGGACCCCATCCGCCCCTTGGCTGTGCCTAGAAAATCTGTCCATAAAAGTAATGAACAGAATTGGTGACAAAGGGCAGCCCAGGTGGAGTTCAACCCCCACAGGACACGAGTTTGACTTAAAGCCGACAATGTGGACCAAACTTTGACAGCGGGTGTACAGGGACCGGACAGCCCATAAAAGAGATTCTGGCAACCCATACACCAGGAAAAATCCCACGGGAGTTCCCAAGGGACATGATCAAAAGCCTTCTCCAAGTCCACAAAACACATGTAGATTGGTTGGGCAAACTTCCATGCCACCTCCAGGACCCTGTCGAGGGTGTAGAGCTGGTCCACCATTCCACGGCCAGGAGGAAAACCATACTGTTCCTCTGAGATAGTTGAATCCAAGATTCAACTATCCGGCAGACCTTCCTCTCCACTACCCCTGAATAGACCTTACCAGGGAGGATGAGGAGTGTGATCTCTCTATAACTGGTGCACACCTTTCTGTCCCCCTTTTTAAAAGGGGGGACCATCACCCCAGTCTGCCAATCTAGGGGTACTGTCCCCAGTGTCCACGCAATGTTGGACAAGCGTATCAGTCAAAGCAGCCCCACAACATCCAAAGCCCTAAGGAACTGAGGGTGGATCTCGTCCACCCCCAGTGCTCTGCCACCCAGGAGTTTCTCAACCACATCATGGTGACCTCAGCCCCAGAGATAGTCGAGGCCACCACCAAGTTCAAAGGCTTTGCTTCCTCATAAGAAGGCATGTCGGTGGGATTGAGGAGGTCTTTAAAGTATTCCCTTCACTGACTCAAGTTAAGGTCAGCAGGACACCTTCCCCACCATACACAGTGTTGGTGGAGTACTGCTTCCCCCTCCTGAGTCGCCAAATTATGGACAAGAATTTCTTTGAAGTCATCCAGAAGTTGTTTTCCATGCCCTCTCCAAACTCCTCCCGTGCCTGGGTTTCTGCCTCAGCTACCGGCGAATCTGCATTCTTCCTGGCTTGCTGGTACCTATCCATTGCCTCTGGATTCCAACAAGCCAAAAAGGTTCTATAGGACTCCTTCTTCAGCTTGACAGCATCTCTTAACCACTGGTGTCCACCACTGTGTTCGTTGATTACTGCCACAACAGGCACCAACCACCTTACGGCCACAGCTCCGGTCAACTGCCTCAACAATGGAGGCTTGGAACATGGTTCATTCAGACTCAATGTCCCCTGCCTCCCTCCGGATGTGGCTGAAGCTCTCTCTGGCAGGGGACTCTCCCAGCTGTTCCCACCAGATCCTCGCTATATGTTTGGGTCTGGCAGATCTGACCGGCATCCTTGCTCACAATCAGAGCCAACTCACCACCACGTGGTGATCAGGTGACAGCTCCGCACCTCTCTTTACCCAAGTGTCCAAGACAGATACTAAAACAAATATAATTCAATTTTACTTATTTAGCATCTATTACAAGTTTTGTCTAGGCATTTTCCAGAGACCCAGAGCATGACCCCAGATCAATTACTACACAAACAATGTTAGGTAAAAACTTCCCTAGTGGGAGAAAAACCTTAAGCCAAACAGTGGCAAGAAAATCTTTCCTTTAAGGGGGGGAGAAACCTTGATCAGGACCTGATTCATAAGGGAGGACCCTCCTGCTGAAGACCAGTCGGGTAGAGCAGGAAAAAATAGATAGGAAAGACAGGATAAAGAACAAAAAAAGGAGAGGCACACATATGTTTGTTACTGGTACAAAAGATAAGATATAGATATACAAGGTGTAGTTGCAGCTATGATTACTAGCCCTAACACACTAAGATTATTACATTAATTGTAGGCTCTACTAGACACAAACATTTTAAGTTTAGTTTTAAAGTTGGAGGTGGTGTAAGCCTCCTGAACCCAAACTGGAAGTTGATTTCATAGTAACGGTTACTGATGGCAGAAGACCCATGCTCCAAATCTACATTTGGATCTTCTA
This sequence comes from Zenarchopterus dispar, assembly GCA_028564865.1. Classification (NCBI taxonomy): domain Eukaryota; kingdom Metazoa; phylum Chordata; class Actinopteri; order Beloniformes; family Zenarchopteridae; genus Zenarchopterus; species Zenarchopterus dispar. Next base: position 16,123 of record JAOWBL010049443.1, on the reverse strand, counting down.
GTAACTACAAGTAAACCTGCACTCTGAGAGCGGAGAACTATATTAGGAACACAAGAAGATATCAGGTCTTGTAAAAAACCAGTGGTTTTGTCATTTAGGACTTTATACACAACAGAATTTTGAACTTGTTCTAAATTTTACGGGAAGACAATGGAGAGACGTGATCTCTCCTGCTGATTCCTGTCAGCATTCGTGCTGCTACATTTTGGATCAGCTGGAAGATATTCAGAGAATTACCTTACTTGGACATCCTGCCAATAATACATCACAACAATATAGTCTAGAACTTACAAATAGATGAATTAGTGTTTCAGCATCATTCTGGGAGAGGTTGCTCCTAATCTTTGTGATTTTATGGAGATGAAAATAGCCGTCTAAGAAACCTGATTAACTTGCTGTTTAACTAACAAATCAAAATCAAAAACAACTCCTAGGGTTTGTACAATTGTATTGCAGACCATCACAGCATCATCTAATCCCTTCCTAAGGTATTTGGGACCAAAGACAATAACCTCTGTTTTATCAGAATTTAAAAGCAAAAAGTTAGTGGACATCCAGGCCTCAGTATCAAATGATGATACTCACAGTATCAAAAGCAGCACGGAGGTCCAGCAGAACTAGTATGGACACTAATCCATTATCAGATGGCACAAGCAGATCATTAGTGACCCTAACCATCGCTGTTTCTGTGCAATGATGTGTTCTGAACCTTGACTGAAAAACTTCAAATAGATCATTTCTATACATGTGGTCACATAACTGGCTTCCATCTACCTTCTCCAGAATTTTAGATATAAATGGAAGGTTGGAAATTGGGCTATAATTTACTAGAACGTCTGCATCAAAAGTGTATTGTATTTGCAGACAGGACTCACAGAAGACAAACAAAGTTCTTAGTGTTAAGAAAGGAGTTTATTGAAGCTGAGTAAGAATAACTAATCTCATGGTCTTTTAACAGTCTGAATCCCGAAGCGCTGTCAGAATCCGTGCTAGACAGTCTAGAGTGGACTCGACTGTCACTCTTAATCCAAAAAACCAGTCCAATATCCAGAACCAGAAAATCAGTTGAAGTCCATGCAAGAAAATCCAAAAGGGCTAGCCTGAGAACGTAGTCAGAAGAGAACAAGGTCAGAAACACTGGGAGCAAGAAAAACACAGGAACAATAAGGCTGAATGCGTACAGATTGGGAAGATGATGATCTGGCAACAGAGAGATGTGAAGCTGAGGTTTAAATGCTGCAGAGACCAGGTGCAGTCAATCTGTAATCAGGTAGCTGAGACAGTGATAAGTTCAGGAAAAAATAAGAAAACTGCTTTGACCTGTGACAAAAAGAGGGCTTTTTGAGTAAAGGTTTAATCACTTTAAAAACCTGGGGCACATATCCTAATTTCAGGGAAACATTGCTCTGATCCAATACTGTCGTACCAATAAGTGAGAAAACATTTCTGAGTAACCGAGTTGGGATGGGATCTAACAGACGTGGATGATTTAGCTTTAGTCACAAGGTCAGCTCAGGGAGGTCAATGAAAGAAACAGTCTAGATTCAGATCAGGACCTGAGGAGGTCACTGAAGCTGAAGAAACACCCACAGCCACTGCCAAATGGGCCTAGTTGATTTCTTCTTTAATTCTGATTATTTTACTGCTAAAGAAGTTCATAAATTCTTCACTACTGAGAGCTGCAGGAATGCACCGTTCAAAAGAGTTGTGACTGTCAGTTTGACTACAGTGCTGAACAGAAAGCATGAATTTGTTTTTTATCGTCTTCAATCAATAATGAATAATAAGCTTTTCTAGCACTGCAAAGGTTATTTTTTTTAATATACTATCAAACTATCTTTCCAAGTACAATGAGAATGTATAGATTTACAAGAGTACCACTTCCTTTTGATTTTACTCAATTTTTGTTTCAGCGTGTGGATATGTGAATTATTCTAGGGAGCTGAGCTCCTATAGTTAGACTCTTTTTTCAAAGGAACAACTGCCTCTAAAGCGGAGAGCAGTAAATCTGCAGTATTAATGATAAGGAAATCAGTATCTGCAGATGTAGAATTTAGGTCCTCTGCAGATATTGAGCCCTTGATTGTTTCACTATGTTCTATTGTAAGAAGCGATGGCCTCCTTGGATTTAGCTACAGCTTTATCGGATAAACATCTGCTAAAGTAATACATTTTTTATGCACTTTATCATTGACAATGTTAAATTCAAACGTTATTAAATAGTTGACTAGGAGGGAGTTTATAGGCGGCACTAACAAATGAACAGTTTCTATAGGGTGAGGATTAGATTGAGGGTGTGATTAAAGCAGTGCATCGGTTCATTTACTTTTTGCGAGATGCCCATTGATTCTAAAAGAGAATTAAAAGCTAACTTAAGACCATCACTGTCAACATCTGTATGAATGGTAAAGTCACCCAGAATGATGACTTTGTATTGAGCAATAAACCCAATATCAAATGTGAAAACTCGGACAGAAATTCTAGATAAGTACTAGAATTCTACATAAGTACCAGCAGGGGGCCGGTACACTACCACTTCCCCTATTTCCAACTCAGGTGTTTTGGAACACGTGTGAGGCTTTCAAATGTATTATAATTGCATTTAGGCTTAAATTTTATTTGAAGGCTGGGGATATAGACTCCCACTACTCCTCCACCTTAACCTTTGCTTTAGGGAACATAATAATTAAAATAACTGATTTATTTAAACTAACACTCCTTCTCCTGTAACCAGAAGAGCACTAAAAGGCAAGCACAGAGGACAGACTACCACTTGACCAGCTTCACAACATCCTTAGAAAGAAGCTTATGACTGTGAGCAGGGCAAAGTGTTTTGGTAGGAGAAGGAAGAAAAGACAGCGGAAGCATGCTGATTTCATTTTCAATCCTTTTGCCTTTACCAAGAAGCTACTAGGGACAAGTGAAAAGACAGCCCACTATGCTCACAGGAAAAAGTGAAAGTGAACTCCTGAAGGCACAACATCTTAAATGACCCTAAGAGAGTAGGAGCTGGAGCTTAACTTCACCTTCGTAAACCCAGAGCCTCCAACAGTGGTTTGTTATGAGGTTGCCTAGCTAGAAGGTGGTCTGGGAGCTGGTGAAAGGAGCCAGTTCAGCCCTGGCACCAGGCCCCATTGGTGTTCCAGATGCCATGTATAAGCATTGCCAAAAAAAACTCCTCTAACACTTGAAATGTTGCGAAGTTATTCTGATGCAGATGGAAGAGTTGCCAAACGGGACATCCCAATCACATCGTTTTTGCTCCCGTGTCCTAGTCATTTGATTTTAAGTACTGACCAATAGAGAGTTCTGATTCAATACTTTGGCAATCCACAAGAGAGAGAGAAAAAAAAAAACAATTTCTAAACTGAAAACAGTAGAAGCTGCTGTCCATTTCTTAAAAAATATTTCCAAATTGCAGACATTTCTGAAATGCAGAGGAGCCCAATTCAACTTTGCTCGATGTTTATATCTGCCATTGTTGCCAACTCCTCAGTAAGAAAAGTAGCTATTGGCTTTACAATTTGTACATAATTGCAATAGATGCTGTAGATGAGAGGAATAAAGTTGTTGGAGAAATAAAATTGAGTGAAAAAAAAAACACCCTGAATATATTCAGTATTGAAATCTATTGATAGATAATAAAGAAATAATATATGTAATTATCAATTTAATAATGCAATTACGTGAAATAAAATAAAATCATTTCCACCCAGTCCCAATCAGTCAGAAATCACAAGATCAACCCCGATTTCCAATCATGCGAAGTGGGACATCGCTAGTTGCCAATCAGTGGAGATGTGCAGAAGGTGCAGTGGATCCCAAAGGAAGACGACTCTAGAAGTGAAATGACTGTTGAAGCCAAGGTCTTTTTCAGTATCCTTACACAACAATTATATTGACACCTTTGTTCAAAAAAGTGGAAATTGTTCAGTGCCTGGCTGTTGAAATAGACCTTTGTAGCTACACAACTCATCTGGGAGGCTTGGAAAAGGGAAAGAGACATCCTTGTATAATGAGCGAATCTCAGTAATGGCTAAAGAATGATCCTGCACAAGCTTGTTGAATTTCCAGCAAAATCACGGTCTTTATCTGGATGACTATGGACAACTCAGGTAAAGAGTCACAGCTGGGTCAGGTACATCAGACTCACAGTGGCTGGAAAAGAGCATAGTTATGGGCTGCATTCTCTTTCTCATTCTTTATGCCCTTGCCCATAAACATGATCGTCAAGTCAGCAGAGGTAGAGTGTAGGGGCCCCTTGATCAAGACTGGAGTTTTATGGCTCCCAGTAAGAGCCTTTATGGATGATCTAACTGTTACCACTACATCTGTCCCAAATAGCAGGTTGAGTCTGAAAGGTCTGAAGAAGCTCATCATTCTTTGTCAGTCATCCCCATGTGTGCAGCCAAAGACAAATATCTCCATCAAGGCTGAGGCCGAGGGCAAGACAGAAACCCAGGAAACTATCCTGAACAGATGCCCATAAACCCTTGGATTTGGGTACTATTACTTGTTGCACAACCAAGTGCAAAAACTAAAAGCATAACCACTGCCATTAACATCATGTAACACCATCACAAGCCATTAATACTATATGGTGCAACAAAAAGACCATGTTTAGTTATTAAATGGTTATTAATAAGTGACAGTTATAAATAACATAAACTTGATCAATTAAAATAGGAAAGCACCTGAATATCAGAAATTAATGGATAACAGTTTCAAAATAGCTTATGTTCTATGTATTCCAGCCTGTGACCACCGATGGTGCTATAGAGTAACAGAGAAGGAAGGAGTCTGAGCACAGACCTTTACAACCAGCAAATGTTTCAAATGTCTAAAATAACCACAAACAACTTCTCTCATTCAAAAATGAATCATAATGTATTTACATAAGTATTAAAGATGGTGAAACATCAACACTTGGGATAAAGTTTTGATATGTAAACAACACAAACAAACAAGAAACAGAAGTGTCAATCTATATACACGTGTGTTTGTGTGTGTGTGGCAAGATGGTTGTAAAAACTGTTGACAAGGCTAAGTGGTGTTAAAGTCTTGCATGATTCAAAACAGCAGATGGGATTTCCTCACTCTCAGAAAGGACAAAGGAAGTCAGAGGCCTTATGGCTGAGATACGAGTGCACGTGTGTGGGGTAGGGTGTGAGGGGTGAGTAGGAGGGATGAGAGAAGGAAGAAAAGACAATACAACTCCCAAAACACTAGAATAACTTCTCACCACCAGAAAACTAATCTGCTCTGTTTCCCACACAAAGACACCCAACGTGAAGCTAACTTCACATATGCCCTCTAGTCATTTAACCAAGACACAAGGAAAAGCTTTGTTTTCTGTTGTGTGAGGACGCATCAATGAAGTCCAGCAACGTGGATGCATTAACCAATAAACTAAAATGAATACACACTTCAGCACTAATAACAAATAAACACTGTTGTGGCAGGATGAGCAGCCTGGCTCATAACACGTGCGACACAGCAAAATAAAACTAGTTAAATGGGTAAGTTTCTCTGACCAGACACAAAAACAGCCTCTTACGTGGATCACTTTGCAAGTGAAGTGGTGTTTTTGTTCTTGCCAGATCAGCATTCAATAACAGCTGGATAATCACAATGTGCTGGTGGTCTTCATGTAGAGCAACTATCCCTCTTTTTCTCTCCTCATCTCTGTGGGGATGAGGGGATGTAAGGTTGGTACAGTAGCTGGGCTTCCTTTGTCTTCAAGTGGGTCTGAAGGTGTTCATTTTGTCATCGGGCGTGCATGGGTCCCTCATTCGGAAATGTCTGAGGCTGCAGACGTTTGTGGGTCACTCTGTTGCAGCGCTGCAGGCGGACAGATTGCAGTTGCCATTTCCTAGCAACTGGACAGTGATGGAGGAGGCAGGCTTTGGAACTTTAGCTCGCCACACTAATGTTGGAGCTGTGGCCTTCACAGCTCTCAGGATCAGGAGAGATTAGCTCCAAGTTGGAGTAGGAGAGGGAAAGTGTGAGAGAGAGGGAGGAGCTGCTCTTTTTTAGTCAGACCCGAGCTGCTGGGGGACACCTGCTGTGTTTTGGGGTTCATGGCCAATGAGAGGTCAGTTACGTCACTTTCACACCTAGCTATGAACAATAACCTTTGCAAAGCCTGATGGGAATTTGAGCCATTTAGAAGGTTTCTCTGCCTCAAACCATGTAATCAGGCTTTGCAGCTGACGTTAGGCATTTCTTTGTTTCAACACATGGCTGTGGCCCAAAACCATTACTCCTGAAATTTCACAAAACTCAAATATTGCAAAGAAAAACCTATAGTGGAAACTGCTATCATTCGAAAAAACTGCTAAATACCACAAAAATTGTTTTATGCTTTCATGAGGTGATTTTTCATGTGTCAATAATCCAGTTTATCATAAATTGTAATGGAAATACTTTTTGCACATTTGCACGTCTCTCCCAGCACTGGATGTGATGTAGTTGGTCAATCTCAATTCACCAAAATAGTTTCCAGCTGCTTTTTGCCTCATTAATATGTGCTATAACACTACCTAACTATTGTGGATTAGGCTACTGCATAACACAAGGGCTTTAAATATTCATTTGAATGATCATCCGCTGCTTTCTTCTTCTGTTGACTATTTTTGCAACAGTGGTAGTGGCAGTTACAATAATTTGTCCAAAACTAAAGACTTTATCATCTATCTTCTTTGAAGATCTTATTTATCTCTGATATGAAGAGAGATCTTGCAGGACAAGATACTGAACGTTTTGAAGATATGCAGAGAAAGAACTGGGAGAGGTAAGTTCTTACAGAGAAAAACACTGTTCAGTGGAAACACAGACGCCATTCAGTAGTAGCTGTGTCGCAAATTCAGAGTTTCACTTTTGTTTTGCAAAAAAGTATAATGGAAAACCACCTACTAACTGCCAAATGGGGCCTGTAGGCAAACTATAGAGGGTAAATAAAGTCTTTCACCCTCCGCCTGAAGTCAGTCTCTCCAGCATCTTTATTACGGTCCAAGTAGCTAATAATCCCTGAGATCAGCTGGACCTAACCTTTTTTGGAACAGGTTCAGGCCAGTATGTCTTCCAAACACCTGAAGGCCCTCTTTGTTTTATTAAGGAGAGTGTTCTGGTGGCTGGTGAGCCACAGTTTGTTGTTGTGGAGACATCTTACTGTCAGGTTTGGCATGATCGAGTGTTCACAGAATCTGATATATTCTGTGATGGTGTCTGTCATACTAGTTGTATTTCCATTACATATATTTGTAAAAGGAAAGTGAAATTTTGAATTTGCAATAAAGGTAGACCGGCAGAGGGGTTGGTGTTACCATTGAATGTTTTTTTTTTCTTTTTTCTTTTTTTGAATAAAACACAATTCTGGTATCTCGTCCTTATCTTCTAAACAATGAAAAAGTAAAAGACGTTGAAAAAGACAGACTTTGACAAATTATTGCGATTGTCACTACTGCTGTTGAGAAAATAGTCAGAGGATGAAGGCCGTGGATAATAATTCAAATGATTATTCAGAGGCAAAACCCTTATGCAATTCATAATCATTAAGTAGCGTTATAGCACAACTACATCATATTATTGAGGCCAAAAACTGCTGGAAACTAGATTTTTTGACTTTAGATTGAGTGACTACATCACATCCAGAGACATTGAAAAAAAACATTGCCATTACACTTTTGTGATAAAGTGGATTATCGAATTGCCTGAAAAACCAAGTGTAAAAAGGTTTTTGCAATATTTGCAAGGTTTTTCAAATTAAATGTTTCCATTACCGGATCTCTTTTTTGATATTTGGGTTTTGTGCAAATATAGGGGTAATAGATTCATGCCAACTTGTCATTATCCTCCCCATGAGGCTCACAGAGCATAACCAATCTCTTGACTCAAAACAGTCCTGCAGTGCTTCAGCAGCCTCATGGGCCCACCTTCTTATTGTCTTGTGAGGGCAGGCTCCCTTTAGCACCAGAGTGTGTCGGAATCAGCAGTACCAAGTTTTGATCTGATCTCCAAAGGGGAGAGAAGGGCTATGATCCTGCATGCAATCTTAAGATTTACATACAGAGAATTCAAGATTTTATTGTCTCTAGTGGGACAATAATAAAAGTTTGACAGTGTTGCACAGTTGAAGTCCCAGTGATAACTGTGTGGGCATCGGGATATTGAGTCTGCACCCTCACAACAAGTTGAGCTCATGACATCACTGGCCTCCCCAGCATTCCCTGAAGTTGGAATCTAAACAAGGATAACACTGGCGGACATGAACTCCCGATGGATCAAATATGGTTGCATCCCCACACCAATTAGTTCAATATCCAGGCTACAGAGACACTCTCTAACACACAAGTCTACGAGTGAGAGGTGGGATAACCCCAGGCAGTGCAATTCCTCTTCCTTTCTTCTTGCCGCTGCTAATAATGCTCCTATCTGTCCAGGTAGTGGTGAAGCTAGGAAATGCCACACTGTGGTCAGTGATGTGCAAATGCAGCCATGTCTCAGTGAAACACATAACACTGCACTCACAATATTCCCTCTGGGTCTTAATGAGCATGGCAAGCTGTTTGTTTTATTACCCAGAGACCTAATGTTCCCCATAACAATTACTGGTAAAAATCTCTTCTTCTTCAGTTTTGCTAAAGACTGCAACATCGGCATCTCCTCCCTAGCTTCTCTGGGTTCCCAGGCCTTACTCTGGGTACCAGGACAGATTTACAGTGCAATCGGCTATTAATGTGAGAAAACAATACCCACAATGTAACTACCACATACCTCCGACACAAAGTGTTCCAAAAGTAGCAAAGAGACTGGTTAAAAAAAAAAGTTCTACAGTAAAAAGCAGTCATGTCCTCAAAAGAAATCTACTGGATTGGCTATAGATTTATCTTATAAACAAAACTGGGCAAGAAAGAACAAAGAACAGAAGACAACATGAACTGCAACAGGCTGCCACAAACCATTTTGTCATTGCCATTTGTTGAAAGACCTGAAAACACCAGATGATCTCAAGTGAAATCACTAATATGTCCTAGCAGATCTTTACTATGCATTTTTCATCCATCCATCTTCTTTCGCTTATCTGTGGTCGGGTCGCGGGGCAGTAGCCTAAGCAGGGAGACCCAGACTTCCTTCTCCCCAGCCACTTCGTCCAGCTCATCTGGGGGATCCCGAGGCGTTCCCAGGCCATCCGAGACACAGTCTCTCCAACGTGTCCTGGGTCTTCCCCGGGGTCTCCTCCCTGTGGGACATCCAGGAGGCATCCTCATCTGGCTCCTCTCGATACGGAGGAGCAGCGGCTCTACTCTGAGCCCCTCCCGGATGACCGAGCTTCTCAACCTATCTCTAAGGGAGAGCCTGGACACCCTTCGGAGGAAACACATTTCCGCCGCTTGTATCTGCAATCTTGATCTTTCAGTCATGACCCACAGCTCGTGAACATAGGTGAGGGTAGGAACGTAGACTGACTGGTAAATCGAGAGCTTCGCCTTTCGGCTCAGCTCCTTCTTCACCATGACGGAAGGCATCCTTTCACGTGCAGGAAAGGATAAAGTCACAAAAAAAAAAAAAAAAAAAAAGTCACCCATTGTCAGACCAAAGAATTGGTCATAATTATTCAGCATCATAATAATGTGGCACAAAAGTTACAATTGTGACATAAATATTTTGACATAATCGACATGCTGCCCCAAGCGGAGGAGTTAAAGTATGCATTTTTCAGCTTATACAAAACATAACACAAATGAATTCTCAGTGTTGTGAAAAAGGACACACAAAGGCATACATTCACAGTTAATTCCTCACATTTACTTTCCACCAGATCCACAGTAATCATCAGCCAAAGGCAATACTCTAGCATTGCCCAATAATCACAAATTAAACCGTTTGCCAGTTATAAACGTAAGCACAGAGGAGCTGAACTTTCCTCCAGAAACGGCCAGTGGTCATCATTAAAACTCACTCACAAATAGAAACAGCAGCTGGTGAGGAAGAGACTTCCAGCTGGTGAGGAAGACCCAGACATTTCCAGCTGGTGAGGAAGACCCGGACATTTCCAGCTGGTGAGGAAGACCCGGACATTTCCAGCTGGTGAGGAAGACCCGGACACTTCCAGCTGGTGAGGAAGACCCGGAGACTCTCAGCCGGAGGAGCCACACCCTGTTTATTTACTGTACTGATGCTGTACATGAATCTGTCTAGTTACGCTGCTCAAATCTTCCCGGTCAACTTCTTGGCATCAGCACGCTGCTCATAGACAAACACACACAGCATCACTATCACTCTCGTCCACCACACACAGAGCTCAGCCTGTTAAAAGGACCATGACACTGTTATAACAATATGAATAAAACTGACAGCAAAATTTCATCTGCTATGATTTTTTTTGTTCTTTTTTGTTTAACCATGAATGTAATGAATGTGACAGACACAACTTTGTTTCCAGAATGCTGGTTTTGTTTATGTAAAGACACATGTTTACGGGATTTTTCTGTCTTACTTGGGCCAGTATGTAAAAGCTTTCTTATTTTTTCTAGTTTTCACTACAGATGCTTTAGAATTGGCAGTATTTAAAAAAAAATTGTGATAAATATCAGGATTGGATGGTATGAAAATATATCATGATCATTTTATTTGCCATATTGCCCTGCCCTATTTATGAACTAATGTGTTAAGCAGTTAAAGAACAAAGATTTGACTCAAAAGTTGATCAAGCCTGAGAACCAGGCTTTTCGCCAGCGAGCCATCCTGTCTTTTGGATGTACTGTTTAAAAAACGAATGGCTTCATTTTTTTAAACAGACAGTCTAAAAATGTTTTACTTTAAACCTTGTCAGTAAGACATGGACTATAATTAAACATTCTGTAGAAAGAGGTTATTAGAAATAAATGTACTGCTTTAAATAAATTCTCCTGGTACAAAAAAATTCACCCCCTCGGAGTTGTCATGGGTTTTAAATCAAACTATTGAGACCAAAGAAGTTTTTTGAACTATGCTGTAAATATGTTTATTTCTGCTCTAAAATTCAGCACTTCACATGTTAGTCAATGGTGACTGACTCGCTTTTGGAGCCAACCTCCAGCAGTCAGTTGAGGAACTGCAATGAAACTTCATTCTCCACATGCCTCAGTCTGGAATTTAGGTGGTTGGTGCTTGATGATGATGTACTACTTTTTTTTTTTCTGGAATCAGAATCACTGTAGGACCGCAATCACCTTTTATATTTTGACTTTTATATTCAGACTACAGATGCACCAATCGACTGGCCAAGGACCAGAATTCAGATTTTCAGCACATTCAGTCTGACTGGTCACCGGCAGGTCAAACCTCACTTATCACCAATTCCATACTGGTCCATCTTACGCAGGTGTCATGAAGTGGAAAATTCAATGTCAAAGCGATCCACAGTCAGCCGGAGTGCTACCATGGAAATATTTCACTATGAGTGAACCATTATCTTAAATATAGTTGGATGGACAATCTGCAACGTCACATACAGGTTTCAGAAGCGTGGTTTGGAAAAAAAGGTACAGTACACTTTGATCACAGTTATTGATCCCGGACAAGTTATAAGACGTTGTGTAACAAAAGGGGAACAAAGTCAAAGTGCACAGTCTAAAATTGCTATAATAATAAATTATGCATAGTAGCAAATGACTATACAACTATTATTTCTACTGATGCTTTTACAATAACAATATTTGTTAAATAATAAAAAACATGCTAAAAGTTTGAAGCTTCAAATATAAAACAGATAATTACAGTATTTAAAAAAATCAGGACCAGTAAAAGTCAGTATCAGCTGGTCACACTGAAAACTAAGAAATCTGAATGTAGGATTTCCTCAAAAAACACCACGGCAGCAGCACTCAATAACTAAGGCTGCATGATATTAGGAAAACATGCAATACCATTATTGAAAATTTAAATGATAATATAAATGTAAATACACTCTATACTTAAAGATACGATGTTAATGTCTTTCTGCTTTGTTTGTGTGAATGGGACTTGCATTAGAAACAATTTGTTCTGCTACTCTAGCACCTAGGGACGGGGGTTTTTAGAAAACAAAATGTTGATCACTGGGGAATTTAACGATCAATTATTGATTAATTGTTCATTTTTTTTATGACCATGTACCAGACATTAATTATTTCATTTTAACAAAGGAAAACAAGTTTTACTATGGCAGTGGACCTAGAAGTTGTAAGCTAAGCCTTAACCATTAAAATTCAAAAGCCACCTCTGACATTAATAATGTAACTCAAGCAAACTGGTGTTCAGGTGAGCGACACGAACGCAGCCCAGAGACCATCAGTCCAGCTGTGGGAAACACTTGCTCTGCCGATACAGACATCAAAAGTATGCCGAGATACTGCTTGTTAACTTCATCAGCCTCGCTGAGGGTCCTTGCTCCATTCACTTTCTTAAAAAGAAAGAACTAGTAATAAAGTTCCAAAGACAACTGGAACACACATTGCTGCTGAACTTTTTTTTTTTTCTTTTTGCGCCTAGCTTCCCCCCTAGTGTCCCCCCTAGTGTCCCCCCTAGTGCCCCTTGACGGCCCCCACTTTGAAAACCACTGCGTTAGAGTACGAGACCTAGAAATGATCAAAATACAAGAAAAATAATATATTCAAAATGGTGGACTTCCTATGTGAGTTAGAGCATGGCTCTAAGAGACTTTTTTGTATATCTTAGACTGATACATAAGTCACAAAAATTTCATCAATGTAGGTGAAACCATATTGTGGGGCTCGTCGAAAAACATGAAGTAGGTGGGACTATCTCGCACATTTTTGTACACCCATGCATGTCTCCCATAAAATACATAACTTTATGCAACACATGATGTATGTGCAAAATTTGGTAAGTTTTCAGGCATATTAAGGCCCCTCCAAAAGGTCATTCATTCAGGAGAGTTATTATTATTGTAATAACAATAACAACAACAAAAAAACATTATAGATACAATAGGATCATTGCACCTTCAGTGCTCAGGCCCTGCTCAGAACCTCCTCCTCCTACTACTACTAATAATACTACTAATAATAATAATAACAACAACAACAACAACAAAAACAAAACATTATAGATACAATAGGATCATTGCACCTTCAGTGCTCAGGCCCTAATAATAACGACAATAAAAAACAACGCGATTCCAATAGGGTCCTCACAGCCTCTGTGCTCATACCCTACTACTACTACTACTACTACTACTACTACTACTACTACTAATAATAATAATAATAATAATAATAAAGCTAGAATACAACAGGGTCCAATGCACCTTTACTGCTCAGGCCAGAATAAATAGCGTGATTACAAGAGGGTCCTCGCACCCTTGATGCTCGGGCCCTAATCAGTCACACTTAGACAATTTTTAATGAATTTCTGTTAAACCATGGCTAGTGTGCAGATGCGTGAAGTATTACTCAGACATACAATGGCACCTGGGTCACTGACTAAAGAAGATTACATTTTGCTGACCAACCAGATTACTCATCCAAGTCTAAGTCAGACAGACCATTGTCCTAGTCAGAGTCTGACTGCACAGTTCCACACATGTGTACAACAAACCAAATAACTGTTTAAATGTATTTAAATCAATACATTTATAAGAAAGGTTTTACTTTGGGCACAGAAAAGACAGCTTTTACCAATGATAAAATGTTGAACATTAAAATGAATCCTTGTAAGCAAATTAATATCAATCTAAACAACGTATCTATATGCTAAACAGGCACTGATTCACAGAGCATATAATAATTGGCTTTGTTTACTTATTGTTCATACTACAAAGAACTACAACAAAGGCAGATTTGCAGAAGATTAAAACTCAAATTTTAAGTTATTACTGATCATAGAGTTGTGCCAGATAATAATTAGAATGAATGGGTTCTTTGTTACTGGAGCTAAACATTACAATGTCACATGTTTTTTTCTGAAATTTTTTCCCAAAATATACACTTCTATTTATGTTACAAAAAAAAGAAAAAAATGGTACCAGAATCTGAGCTGTTAGCCTGTCCCAAATGTTTTCATGTGTTAGATAAGCTAAACAGATGCCGACCTCTTGTTGTTAAAAACAAACCCCGGCTGTGACCTTAACTATTTGACTCACTAGCCAAGCAGACTGGGAGATAAAGAAAATCCACCTGCCAAGTATATTTTTTAGCAGCCATAAATGATAGATTTCCTTTAGGTGTTCCAAATACATTAATTTTCATACATTTCATTGAGATAAAGCATTATTTTAAATACAAACTTTAAAGAAAAGTCCAGAAAAAAGTATAAGGAGAATTATTTTTTATCCATTGATGAATGGCTGAGTAATATATCAATATTAAATTGTGAGCACATAAGAGAGATTGGGGCCATTTAAATTTTAAGGCTAAAGCAAACATCAATTTTATTTACTGTTAACTACTCTGCCCTAAAGTTAGTTAATAAATAAAATCTATTCATTTTTTTCAAGAGACCATCTCTTTGCTTTTGATACCAAAAACTTCTATCTGTCCATACCTTGTGATATCTACAAATTCACAAGGTTCATCTTAACACATCTACCATTCAGTGAGTTATGAGCTGGTGGTTAAAAGGTAGAGTTTGCATGCCAGGAAACTACTCTCAATTGTGTTCTGTTCACTCAAACTGAAACAGAGCTGTCTAAAATTAGAGTATCATCCAGAGGGCAAAATTAAAAGACAGCAGTAGATTCTGGTCAGGAAGCTGATGAGTGCCCTTCCTTTATCACCCATGTTGATTTATGGGTGTTTATACATATAATCACTTGAATGATTCCATCACAAGTTGCAATAACATAAAATAAAACCCTTGCAATAAAAAATAATTTTGGTTAATTTGCTTCTCATCAACATTCGTACAAGGTTTCTAATGACAGATATAAAAAAACAAGTTTCACAATGCTCATATGCATTTGCATATAAGCATTGCATAACAGAAATTATTTGTACTGAGACGTGACTCCGAACTGAATTAGCATTATTAGCTTCTTAGAAATAAACACTGATCATTATAACTTATAACAGAGTGTTCTTCATAGCGAAATTACCCTTCTGTAAGAGGAGGTAAAAATGATCAGTAATTCAAATTTAATAAATGGAATGTTTTAAATGCAAGAAACTACAAATGCAAATTTATTTATGATTAAACAATTACCTAAATGTAGCTAAATACTTTGAGTTTTATAGCATAAAATTTGTATGGAGGGCATGAGTAAGGACAGATTCTTGTTTCAACAAAAAAATAAGAGTTTATGTATGAAAAGTAACCATGTCTGCCAGTCTCAATTACTGGAGGAACATTACACTTCTGTTATATAACAAATAAATTGTTACATAAAAAACAGCACTTACTACTCTGCTGTTGAGGCATATGTTGTGTTTCTAAGAAGATTTGCCATTTATAAATTGGTCTTCATTCACTGACACTAGTTGAAAAAAATGCCACAATCAGATAAAGATTGTATTTCTTTTTTTTCTGAGTACTTTATTGTTCCCATCACATTTTTCAACTGGAGGGGTGGGGTCAAAGTTCTGAAAAACAACCACTGACTGCAACACATACTAGTGTTCAACAATATCACATTATAGCTAAGCCATTGTGGAAATGACTGACAACAGCATCTAAATTAATGAGTTAAAGAGGAAACAAACTGAGTTCATGTACATCACTATCTAAAATATCTAAGTTTTGCTGGTATTTTGTATACTCAATTCATATAAACAGTATTAAGAGAAATTATTGGGATTGACCAAACATATTTTTTTGAGCTATTAATGGTAAACAACCAAAAAGTATCTGAAATGTTTTATGTTCAAAGCTTTTTTTTAAAGCTTTAAAAATCATGAGGATGCTGCCATTTAATTCACATCAGTGACTACAACACTTCAAGATAATCTCCTACACCACCCAAAAAAGAAATACCTTTACTGTTTAAGAAAAAAAACTCTATGAAGTGTGACATATTAATCACTACATTCCCTAAAGCCAGCCTCCAGGCATGACACACACACATTATTTTATTTATATATATATATATATATATATATATATATATATATATATATATATATATATATATATATATACACACACA
>JAOWBL010049432.1:0-24540 GCA_028564865.1 Zenarchopterus dispar | reverse complement strand
GAAGGATCTCCTGTAGCGGTCTGAAGGATCTCCTGTAGCGGTCTGAAGGATCTCCTGTAGCGGTCTGAAGGATCTCCACACCGCTACAGGGATCTCTGGTGGATCTAAATCACCTGTAGGAGTGAGTGGGAGTGTGTGGTTGTTAATTTCTCTTCTGGGATAAATAAAGTATTTGGTGTGGAGTGGGGGTGTAGCCACAATCGGTGATATTTGTAAACATATAGATGGATAAGATTGGGTATTGTCTGTATGTAACTAATCAATACAATCTCTTCAGTCACTAAAATTACACATCATTGTTCACACACGTCTCCAAAACATCTCTTTGATGAAATTAAACCTGTATGAGCCTGGAGTTAGTGGAACAGAACCTGCTCCAGAAGCAGGTTAGGTTACCGTGGTAACAGACTCCACCTCAGTTTCTTGAACGGGCTTGAGTTAACCCTCTCTCTCTGCTTTGAATGACCCCACGCTCTGAAACCAAACACGCCGGGTTTCCCTCTTTTCAAACCAGCTCTCTGAAGCGGCGAGTGTGTTAATAACTGTGATATTCCCAGAATTACTGAGATGGTCTTTTTGTTGTCGCAGGAATGAATGTGGCCACTGTTGAAAGAGAAAACATCTATTCATGGGTTTGATTCTGAATACTTATCATGCTTGTTTACTTCCGGCAACAGTGCCAAACCTCTTAGCCAATCCCTGGATGTCAGCGCGGCTCCAGGGATCGGCTGGAGTGGCCAATGAAAGGGATCACCTAAGAAGATTACAGCTAATTCTCCGCACACTCGCAGCACTTGCATCTAGTTTCAGAGTGACTGTTGTTTTGATTTTGGTTTTTATGTCTGGATTGAAATAAGAATACTGCCCCCCGCCCCTCCACACACACACTCACACACACACTGTTTGCAAATACAAATAATTCCTCCTTTTTAAGAAACTATATCTGTTAAGTTTTGGTGCTGGTTGTGTAAGCAGATGGAGGTAAAGAAAGACTAAGAAGTTTCTCGGCGGGGGGGTTTGTTTGGGATTTTGTGTGTCTCGTTTCCGGCCCACGCGGCTCAGCAGATCGGCACAGGGCCAGACAGCCGCTTTCTTAAAGAAGACATTCGGCAGCTCGAGGCCCAGTTGGAGAAAGGGGTGAAGGAATTGACCTATTTAAGGAGAGAGATGAGCAAGGAGAAGAAAGCCAACGAAGAGGTAGGAGTCTGCCACCCGTCGTGCCTGCACATCCCCCACTAGTCCAAGGCTTCAGGGTCCAGTATTTGACTGATCTGGAGATGTTCGTTTCCACAGTCTGTTGCCCTTTCATGCCTAAAAAGAAATTATTTGTCTTTTAAAATTAAACCCCAGAAGCTTTTTTTTTAAAAAAAAAAAAAAGGAAAGTATATTTTGATATATTCAGGTAATAAATAGGTCAATATTCAGAAAAAAAATATCTGAAAACATAAATCTTGTCAGTGTTAGAAACTTAAAGTCATTGTCTGATAATAACTGATTATGCTCATCGTAGTATCTTTAAAGGAGACATGTTGTAACCTTTTTTCAAAAGCTGATCCTTTGAGGTATTACTGAAAAATCTGTGACATTTTTTAATCAGAATACCACAAAGACGGTGCATGACTTCAGTGTTCAGCAGCTGGTTGTAGGGGACGTGGAGTGGGACTTGAACCCACTTCCTTCCCTGCTTCAACGGTTTACAACTCTAGAAGTCTATTCGACGGTGGACGTCCACCCCATTCATTTTCTGTCCAAAGCAACGAGGTGTGTTTATGGTCCACGCCGGGGATCTGTGGACAGCAGCGCCTCAAAAATGAGGCACGGGCCAGTCACAAAAGTCCAACCCCATGATGCTCGTAACCTCTCTTTCCACCAGCGATTTATCTGAGTTATCCGGGTCACATATTTCTATGAGATGAAACGTTAATTCTACTTCTGTAACTGTCCGGTTGAATTTAGTTTTTTATTGATTTATTTCATCACAATAGCAAAGCTGAAGCCCGGATGCAGCTTAATAGAGGGAGTGATGTGATGTCACTTTGTGCTACCCACTGATGAGGACCAGTAAATCCAGCGTCATGTGACCTTTGGTGGATGTGAAAATTGGGAGGCTGAACGACTCTACTGAGATCTGTCTCTGTGATGTCCCAGGTCACTGAATGACAGATCTTCAGACCAAGACAGGCTCAAGTAAATCATTTCCACCGAGAGTACAGTGGGACGCGGTATTATTTGTGTTTTCATCATCTAACATTGTGAATAAAACCAAAATAAGTGCATGTACCATCGCTGCCTTTGACAGGGTAGAACGGCGTTCCTGCGGTCGCGTCTTTCCATGACCCGTGGAGATAAACGCCAGACGCACCATGAAGTCGTCTCCAGCTGAGACACCGAGTCTCGGCGGAGTGAGGTTGCACTCTTATGTGGTATTTTGATAAAACCGCGTCGCATGAGTGACATGTCTACTTCAGGCTTTTCGTTGATCATGGACCAAACACACAGGAGCAAGTCTAAGGCCAAGCAGAGCTCTACCGAGTGTTCAGTGTGCGTCTGTCATTTGTTTCTGTAGCTGACGCTTCGACTGGAGCTGATTGAGGACGAGGCCAAGAAGCTGAAAAGAGAGGTATGTGAGTCACTCTTCTTCATCTGAACACTTTCAAAATGGACAAGTTCCAGTACACGTCTTATTTCCTCACCTGGGTCTTGGTTGGTTGTCTGACAATGAAAAGCTTTTTATTTTTTTGTTTTTTATTATATTTACCACTGAGCTTGAATGACTGAGATGATTGTTCCCACAGCATCACTCAGACTCCCAGGCCTTCGTTAATGCCGCCGCTCTAAATCTAAATTCAGCGTTTATCCTTCCCATCATCCAAGACAGTTAGGGCTACGGTTTTGGCCGTTGTTGCTGCATCTTTCTGGCTTTTTCTGAGTAGTTTTTCTAGTGGAGTTTCCTGCTACGTTGGTTTTGTAAGTTTTCTGATGGGTTTTTAAATAACCAGATTACTCGAGTTGCAAACCCGAGGAAACCCGTCTTTTCGTAACTTCCTGCGCCTGATTTTACGACGACGATGAGGTGGGAGGTGCATGGACGTAGATCCTGGCAGATCCTGATCAGCTTAGTTTTGGGAGAATCTGCGAATTTTCCAATGCTGGTATCAGACTCGGATCAACTGTAAATTAAAATCTGCCTTTTTTTAATAACTCTCTTTTCTTGATGTGTTTCTGTTCCACTGCGTAGTTGAAAAAAGTAAAGAAGAAGGTAAGAAATGTAGGAAGTGTTGTGAAGTCGTTTTAGATTTCAGAGTAAATGTAGATTAGTTTTTTCTAGTTTTAGAAAGAGCAAATTGAGCCCAAACAAGTTTTTTTTTTCTCAAAGCAATACTTTTAAAAATGTTCTGTTATTGATTCAGTATTTTAATTTTATGACAAATGTGTTTTTAATTCTATGTAACAAAATATGATGTAAAGACGAAAGTCTTTAAAAAAAAAAAGGATGAAATATGCCATGTGATCCTCGCCATAAGCAAGCTTCCATCATTCACTCATCAGTCAGGATTAGTTTTGCATCTTTTATTTCTTTACACTGAGCACCAACAATAAAGATCCCTCACAAGTCTGCGGCTGAAGATGTAAGTTGGTCCAAACGCATATTTGAACAAAAGACGGATATGTGGGAAATGCTTACATTTCAGACGTTTGTGAAAATAAACCCGCTGTTGGACATGTTCATGATCAGAGGGAATTCTGCCCTTCCTGTGCCGCTTCAGAACGAGCATCTCCACCAGGACGTGGAGTTCTACCGCGAAGAGCTGGAACGGAGAGACCCGCTGCCGTCCAGAGATGAGGCCGCCGAGACTCAGAGGAAGCTGCACTTGGCCAACCTCCAGCTCTACCAATGCTTGGAGGACCTTCAGGTACTTAGAAATCTATTTGTTTGCTATAAGGTCAAGTGGGCCTTTCCGTGTGGCGTTTGCTCAGATGTGTGTGTCTGCTTCACCGGTGGCCTGTGGGTGTGCATGATCGTTTATCTGTGATGGATTGATGAACTGACCAGGGTGGAGGGAACTGGCTGAAGTGGTTATAGAAGTCCATCGATAACATCTGGTGACGGAGTAAACAGGGAGTTTTTGTGTAGCTTGGCAGAAGTCCCATGATCCAGAAAAGAAAACTCTCCTTATACATAAACTCATGTAAAGTTTTTACATTTTGAGACATAATTAGGAAAACCATCAGGGTCTTACTCGTTTCTAAACCGAGCTTAAACCAAGTTCAAACAGGTCATGAAGTATTGCACATGGTATTTAATAAAATGCACATGGAAAAGCAAAGTAGGCAACACATGGAAAAACTGAGTGCACCCCCACTTTCTTCATAGGAATTAAGAGTGTAAGTAGCAAGGTGAAGCTAATCAATCAGCTGGCAGGTCTGTACCATGAAGGTGGACATTAACACGATGTCAAGACAGGTGGGAATCCAGAATTCACTAGGGAGGAGGAGGACTCTTCAGGGAAAACTATTTAAAACACGAGCTAGCTAGCTGTCCCAAAGTTAGGCTGTAAAACCCTCAAAGAAATGTTTTTAAAAAAAAAAAAAAAAAAAAGCAGCTGTTCTTTACGATGTGGTGAAAAGACGCAGGTTAGCTGTTGTCATGGTGACTCTTTACGTGGCTTGCATTTATGATTCTTCCCCGAAAATTTTTAAAAATTTGAAAATGAGGCAGCTGAAGCTCAAGGTGATGTTTTGGAGTCCCTAAAGGTGCAATAACGGCACAGAAGGTGGCGTCCTCGCTGAAGCGGATTTAGCTTCATGTTAATCCCGCAGAAACAAAAGACTGGGCTTAACTCCGTCCCCAGATCACGTGACCCCGTATACTTCCTCCGTCGACACAGCAGGACAACAAACTTGAGTTTGTTTGAGGTGGACCACAGCTGGTGAAGATGCTGAAGACGTGCTCAGGCCCTGTTCAGACCTGGCATTAACAGGTGGTGAGCACCTGCGATCACACCTGGCGTCTAAACGTGAACCCAAATGCATCTGGAGCAATTGTATCTGACCCTCCAGCTCTATATGCAAATAAACATACACATCATTCGTGCTTATAAACACCAGATGCATTGTTGTTTTTAATCGCCAACGGCAGCAGCTGGAAAGAATAAGTCAAGACAGCGGAAAAACAAGATAAAGAAGAGCCTCCACACGTACTGTGTTTTCTAAACTGGAAACCGAAACAACAGTTCATCTTTGGTTTAGTCGGCAGGGAGGACCAAAAGAAGCGACAGTCAGTGAACTGGACTCACAGCTGCTCACGCTCCGTTGATTATTAGTTTCCTCCCAGTATCGGGTCCTTGAGACACCAGTGTCCCGGTCCACCTTCAGATCCGTCCCGAGGGGTCTAAATCCACCCTGAAACGGGCTCGGACCTGGCCTTACTTTAGACCACTTGTGATCAGATTTTCTAGCCAGGACTGAGCAGAATGGACCACAGATTCCTCCACTAACATCTTCATTCAGAAAACAAACTGCTGCAGGTTTATTTCTGCTAAAGGACGATGGACGAACCATCCAGTCATGGGGTGTGCTTCGTTTTTCCTGCACGGTTTCAGTTCTCTTGTTTATCTGATGTCACAGTCCACTTATTTTAAGATCAGGTAGGGAGCAGGATGGGCTTCTTTTTTTTTCCAAGTTTTTATACATAAAACCTTAGAATTGAAAGGGGTGTACTTTGTATTCGCCTGACTTCTAAATTGACAAAGCATTCATCTTGAATGTTTTTGAACAACCCTTTCTGTGCTTTTTTGGGGGGGATTTTTATCTCTTGATCTTCGAACTTGGGGCATCTGTGCTTCAGAGAGAAGGTTGGTGATCCCACCAAACATAGAAATGTCCTTGAGCAAGATGAAACTGACAAGAGTAATGGTGGATAATAATTCCCTCAACATTGACTAATGAACATCAGACACTGTTTTTGGATGGTGGTTCAACGGAGTCATTTATCAGTGATGTAGACCATGTGTGTTTTTTATAGGTATCCGTCCACATATCTAATTTATTATGTTCTCTTCAGTCCAAAAATAATAATTTATACCATCTAATTCAATTTGATAGAGATCGGAGGAGGAAAGTGCGGAGCTAAGGGCTCAGAATGAGCAAATGCAGAAGAGTCTGGAGGAGTCGGTGAAGGAGATGGAGAAGACGACGGAAGAGTTGAACAAGTTGAAGATCGCCTTGCAGCAAACTGACTCCATGGTGGACCAGCTCAGGAAAGAGAGGGATCATGCCAAGTTTCAGGTGAACATTCACTAGATGCCTTTGTGTGTCACTTAAATCTGTGTGAAAAATTCACCTTTATGGCAATTTCATGTCGTCTTCATATGACGCTCAGCGTTCCTCTAGAAGATTATTGGATCAACCAGAAGGAACATCTGTGATGTTAAACCTCCCTACGATTTTTCTTTTTTTAACTACATAAATGAGATTTTAAACCAGATAATTCAGCGTTTGCATGTGTGACACTGAAGCTTTCTTCTTTCTCTACCACGAAGGTCAGAGAGTTGACAGAGAAGATTCAACGTATGACTGAAGAGGACGACCCAGTCATGGCAGCAGTCACCGCTAAAGTGGAGGAGTGGAAGGTGGGTGTACGTCATCAGAATGAAGGGAACCATCTTTTCATCGGTTTTTGGTGTTTATTGTGATCAGTTGAACTATTCTGACATGAGCGCCGACACAAACCTTTCCTCACGCAGAGGGTGCTCTCCGGGAAGGACGATGAAATTTTGGTGTACCAGCAGCTGATCCGTGACCTGAAGGAAAAGCTGCGCTCAGCTCACCTCGACTTGGACAAAAGCCACATCATGTCTCTGCAGCAGGTGGGTCTCACCTGAGCAAAAGTCCAAAATAATGATGAATAATTATTGATTATCCTCACTTCCTGTCTTCTTTGACAGATTGGAAGTGTGTCCGTGTTTGCATTTAAGCACATTTATAAGATATAATATACTCTAAAACAGTGTAGCTGCTGGTGTTGGTACTTGGACCAACCCCTCATATCTATTTACTGAATTTACCGGTACAAAGTGTGCCGAACCAATCGTACTGGCAGGGGGGCGGGCTTTAAGCAATGACTCACCAAGCTGGTTGGAGAATTGCTAACAACATCTTGGATCGCTGTTTTTTATTTATTTATTAACTGTAAAAGTGATAACAGTCACTGATCAGTCGTAGCAGCTATTTTTGGAGGTGTTTTGTGAAACCCGTCTGGTTATCGCTACGTCACATGCTTCTACATCTACATGAAGTTTCTTCTACATCTGCTGGTAGTTCAGCAGAAGCAGAAGAAACTGGGCTGGAACCGAACCTGAATCCAGAGGACCCAGACCGATTCTTTGCATGTTCGGGCAAGTTACAACCAAGTTTGGGTTTCAAATCAGGAATTACAGATTGACATGTGATCGGTTCCATCTGCCTCAGAAGTTAGAACTTAAATGATGTCACACCTGAACTGACCAGGTCCCAGGTACGTCCCAGGTACGTCCCAGGTACAGGTAAAACAAACCTTTAATGTCACACAAGCTGCTGCTCCTGCACTTTTAGCAATATGAATTCACAACAAAACTGGACGAGGTATTTCGCACATACAAAAGGTGAACGGATAGAAACCATGTTTATGTTTGACTCAGCGTGAATAAAATAAGGTGTAAACAGTAGACTTAGATAAATGTTGCCTTTGTTGACGCGAGTAGCAGCCATGTTGGATTCTGAAGGGTCTGGGTACGTGAGCTTTCTCCGACATTCCCAGTCTGAATCCAGACTTTAGGACAGGTAAAACCGCCGAGCGGCATCGGGTTCCAGTTACAAACTTAGAAAATTAACTTTTCCAAATATGTCTCTTATTTTTGATCTTACAGCCAGTTCAACTCTCCATGCAGGATTTAGGGTATTAACAGTCTGCTGATTAAAATTCTGTGTACATCTAAGTGGATGTGAAAAAATAAGACAAAATTATCCACGCTGGATGCTTTAGTAGGTGTGGGCGATGTTTCTCAGCCTTTCTGAGTTGGAATTCCAACCTCAGGAGCATTCCAGTTGAGACTTCCGACTTGGAACTCGGACATTCCAACTTCCAAGTACAAATGAAACACAATAATTGATGATGATGAGTATTACATGGTGCATGACTTTATTTGTATTCCGTGAAGCCGTGGTTTCCTAACTTAGAGGTGGATACCTCTCCGCGTTTTTCCATCCGTCTGTCCACATGTCGTTTTGCTTGTTTTGGCTTTCTGGTTTTGCCTTATCGTCTCTTATCAACCTGTCCTCCCTCCGATCTCTATCGCTGATCTGGACCAGGTCACATCTGAGCTCTGTGGCGTAAGCTGCATCTGTCATCCGCCTCCTTTTCTCAGGCTCTCCGTGTTTTTCTTTCATAAATTTTCTCACAGTTGAAAGTACCATTAATTTAGTGTGCTGCATCTGTGTCTGGTGCTGCACATAAATCCTCATCATTTTGAAATGTTGGTGAATGCCCCAAAGGCTGTGCAAGAGCGAGATAATCAGATCAAGATGCTGACGGAGCAGGTGGAGCAGTACACGGGAGAGATGGAAAAGAACACCCGCATCATCGAGGAGTTGAAGACATCCGTGAACAGAGACAGAGGTGGGAAATTCAAAGTTGTTTTACGCCTTTTAAATCACATCTTTTACATTTTTTTCACCATTATTAATTTAACAAAAAGAAAAAAACAAAGCGTCATACTAAGTGATGATGTGCAGACCTCTATAAAAGCAGGTCTGGAGAACTCAGGTGTGTGGTAATGCAACGCTAAGAGGGAAAGATATAAGCAGTGGTCTAGGAGAGTTAACTGTTTCTGTACATCAAGGTGGAAAGTGTTTAGAAAACCATTTTCAAACAATTTAGAGGATATTTATTAACAAGAAAGTTGTCAAAGTTCCCAGAAGACTTGCCAAATAAATTTACACCGAGGTCAGATTGAGCAATGCCCAGAAAAATACAAAAAACAAACAAACAAAAACCCAGGAGCTCCATGTCAGAGCTACCGGCCTGACCGAACATGATAAAGGTTAAAGTTCATGGCAGCACGATTAGAAGGCTAAGGTTGTGTTTGGAAGGATGGGCAGAAGAAAGTCTCCTCCATCTGCAGTCAACACAGAAGAACAACAAGGTACAAGGTCCTTCTACACAAACGATGAAGAAAAACACAAACGCGTTTCAGCTCCAAGCCACGCCCACTGTCAGAAACCACCATGGAGCTGTGATGATCTGGGTTTGTTTTTGCAGTCACATGACCTGGACACCTTACAGTCATTCGGTGGACCATGAACACCAGGAAGTACTGGAGGTGAAGGTGAGGCCGTCAGTCCGACGGCTGAAGCTGAAGATCATGCAGCAGGATGATGATCTGAAGCAGAGCTGTGTACCAGCGAATCCCCACAAACCTGAACGAACTGACGCCAGACCCATGAGGTCGTACGGCGGAGGGTTACTGCTGATAAAAGTGTCTCTACAACCCCCACCTGGCCCGCAAACCGCTCGGCAGTGTGGGTGATTCCACCCATCCCAGCCACTGCTTCTTCAGCCCTCCGCCCTCGGGGAGGAGGATGAGGAGCCTCCGGATCAGAACCAGCAGACTCAGAGATCCATCAGGCCGTCAGGACGGTGAACCCAGACCTCCACCCCTCTGACCTCCTGCTGATAACGCTGTTTACACTTTCACCCTATTTCCAGATTACACTGTACATTTCAGACTAGTTATTTTTCTTTTTTTTCATAGATGTCTTTTAACACATGTACATACTGTATTTTTAATTTTGATTTTTTTACATATACTTCATGTTTGTTGTTTTGTTTTTCTTGCACCAGGGACATAACAGAAACCCAGTTTCAGCTCCGTATGTCCTGTACATCTGGCCGTTTTGACAATAAATTTGTTTACTTACTTAAAAATAACTGAGAACTTCAGAAGAGAAAAAAGAAACGAAAAAGTTGATCAGTTTTCTAAGCTGGATAGCGTTTTGTTGGTGGAAGAGGCAAGATCAGGAGATCGTCTTCAGTTGACTGAACTTGTGATATTTTATATGAATACACTCAAATTTAATTTAAAAAATGATAGTAAAAGGTTTTTTTTTTAAACCAAGATAAAGATTAGAGATTACAAACACTGTTTGTCTAGAAGTACTATAAGAAAGTTTTTGTGGGTGCCTAAATTAAAGTTGTAAAAGTCAGAGAAAATGCCAGCTGTGATCATGAGAACTCGTATTATAACATAAGGAAGTAAAAAGCCTCCGTTTTCCATTTCTGAGGCGGTTTTATCCTCGCGGCTGTGATTGACTTTTTCAGCCGTAACAGACGGCTGCTTTCAACATCAAAACCCAGATGTTAAAGAACCAGGTGTTTCCTCACAAATCAGTCAGAACCAAAACATTAGTTCTGACTGGAAAGATTATTTCATTTCATTGACCGAAACCAGACGATTGCTAATTTATAATTTCATAAATTACACGTGTAATTGTGTGTAATTACGTGTGTAATTTCCCTTCCCTTTTCTGCACTAAATTGCCTTAAAATGTGATCTGATCATTATCTAAATTACAATAATAGACAAACGTGCTCTGTTTAAGATAATAAGACACACATTATAACAGTTTCTCGTGCCCTTTGTTGAGCACGGCCAGTCATCTTCAGACTGCAGGAGGAAACTTCACAGCTCACAGTTCACTAAATCTGTCTTCAACAAACTCCAGCAGCTTCTCTGGATCAGAGCTGCAGAACGTTCAGGAGGAGGACTTCTGGAGCATTCCTCTGGCCAGACCTGCTTCGGCTCAGACACAAGTGGAGGATGTTCCCCAGCGTCTCTGTGGGGTTTAGAGGGCTGATCTTCTTCTCTGTGGCGGATTTACTTTCACGTTTCATGTTATTGTCCTGCTGCATCACCAACTTTTGGGGAGTTTATTTTCCCTCTCCCCGATGGCAAGCGGACCATGCCATAAGGCAGCGAAGCTATCCCTAGTCATGATACTCCCGCCACCGTGCTCTGCATTAGGATGTTGGGGATGTTTCCTCCAGACGTTCACCTTCCTTTTATCGGTCCACCACACATTTTCCCAGAAGCCTTGTGGACTTCTGAGATGATCTTTGGCTGACGTCGGGGTCAGAGAGCAGCAGCCCGTCTGTTCAGTGGCTTTTATGAGGTGGACTCATGAGTTCCTGTCTCAGTGATGTCGCCGAGCCTTTAGCTGTTACTCGTGGGTTCTTCTGGACCTCCCCGAGGATTCTGCGTTGTGTCTTTAGACGTAAAGCTTCCTACAGGTGGAGGTCCACACAGCCTTGTTACTCCACCGTCTCCATTTCTAGACAGCTTCCTGACAGCGGAGCGTTGGATTCCTAAACGCCGAGACGACCTTGTTCCCGCCTCATGCTGGTCACCTACTCTTGATCTGAGTAGGAGTTTCACGTCAGTAGATGCTCCTTATGAAACATCAAATCACTGAGCAACTCCTGCCAAAGTTGCTTTAAACCCCACCTCCATGTTTATTTTATTTCTTGGACTCCAGGTGTGCAAACTTCACTGCAGTCAGTGGTCAAACGGTGTTCAGTAAAGACAGAAGAAGTTGGTTTCATCAGCTTGAGCACATTATTGTGACATAGATGAAGGTCTGGTCATAGTTTATGGCAGAAGTTTATTCCCAGGGGTTTACAAGGTTTTTCCTCCCTGCTATCAGCTGCAGGAACAAAGGAGGGTTTTTTTTCCTAACAACTGAAATGATTATTAGGCTTTTTCCTTCTGTCATCAAAGGTCTACCTTTAACTGACCAGTTCAAAAAGATTGAGGAGCTGCAGTCCAAGCTGAAGGCTGCTGAGACCAGAGCGACGGATGCCGAGGAGGCCATAAAGCAAGCAGAAGCTTACGCTGAGGACCGAGACAAAGCTTTCATTGAGGCTTCAAACCGCTTGAGCCAGTATGAGGCTGTAAGTCTACAAACACCCTCTCTTTCTCCTTTGTTTTCAGCGTTTGCTTCCAAGGCTTGTTTTTATCCAAATCTAATTAACCGATTCCTAATTTCCCAGAAGTAAAGCTTGTGATTTTTTTTTTTTCCTCCCCATCCTCACTTTTAATAGGGACCTTTTAATAGCTGTATGACTGTGGTGTGATCAACATGCTTTTTGGGTCTACAAGCAAACTGTTTGTTTTTCACCGCAGCTAATCGCATCCTGACCCCCACCCCCCACCCCCACCAAAAAAAAAAAAAACCTCCAGTGACAAAAAACTTAGAAATAAAGAAAGCGATGGGGGAGTAATTACAGGCCTGCTTCTGTGTTGCAGGGCACTTACGGCCTGGAAGCAGCCGTTGCGGAGATCAAAGAGTGTAACAATCAAATTAGACTGCGAGATCGTGAGGCAGAAGCCATGACCAAAGAGATCAACAGGCTTGAGCTGCGAATCAATGACCTCATGGACGAAAACGACAATTTCAGAGAAAAACTGGGTCAGAATTTAAAACCAAAAAAACACATGACCATTCTCATTTCTCAGAATATTTAAAAAGCGCGGACTGATGTGGAGCAGTGAAATCTCAACAAATACTTTTGTTTATTTCCTTCTCGTTCAGGTCTGGAACCAAAGCAGGAAGTGGATCTGACAGAATTCAAGCGTGCCAAAGATCTCAGACAACGCCAGTACAAAGCAGAAAATCAAATTCTTGCGAAAGAGGTCAAATGGAATCAGAGGTTGGAACTGTTGCTTTTGTAACTGAGGAAGTGACCCCCTCTCACCCCCCCAACCCCCCGATCTCGTTGTAGATTGAACGACTGGAGGAGGAACGGCTGGAGCTGAAGAAACAAATCAGGAGCATGGTGAAAGAAAGAGGTGATTCAAATCGGGGGATTAAAGAGCAATCTGCTCGCCTTCCTTAGTGTGAAATCCGAGTCGGAGGTTACTTCGGCGATGCCGGTGGTTTCAGACGTCAGGCGTGTTTCCACCGCTCTGATGACTTTGTGGCATTCAGAAATGCGTGTTGTTGTTGTTGTTCGTGGCTCCATTGACCTAACCGCACATTACCAGCCAGGTAAAGAGTCCAAAACGCCAACACATGCCATCTCCAGTCAGCTGGAGGTTTTCATTTCGCTCCCCGTTGTTCTGGCGCAACCTTTTCTGACGGTTTTCTCACAAAAACGGGCAGCACGTTCCAGCCTGTATGTCAGCTTTTTCTCAGCAAGTTTGTATTTTAGAAAAGTTATTTTCTCTTTTTTCCACCTGCACTTAAAAGGCCAATGAGGGACTTTTAATTGTAAGTCAGAAGATCCTCATTGGTTGCTCGGTGGTTGCACTGTCATCAAACAGTTTTGTTTTGTTTTTTACATATTTTATTTTAGAAAATAATTCTTCTTCTTCTGCATTTTATCCTCTTTCTTTTTCTGTTTCTTCTTATTTTCCTCCGTCCTCTCCTTCTTATGCACCTTCTCCACCTTCTTCTGCCTCTACTTCTTGAGTTAAAATACCCGAGGCATGGAGGAAAAGCTTTGAGAAGCACAGAGAAGACCAGGAGGAACGTACGCTGAAGTGAGGAAGTCTGAACCAGCAGAAAAATATGTTGGCGAAGTTCAGGAAGTGTGTGACAGCAGCGAGGTGTACAGTAGGAGTAATGAAGGGGTTTCAGGTGGAAGTGGGACTTCACCCAGGGTCAGCACCTAGCCCCTTCTGGTTGCCATGGTGATGGAATGGTTGACAGTCTCCGTGGACTACGATGTGTGCAGATGACACTGTGATCTGTGGTGTATAAGCTCTATCTCTCCTGGAGATGGTGACACTAGGAAGAGTCGAAAACGTTTAGTTTTTCTTTGGGAGTGACAGGAATTAAAAAAAAAAAAATCAGAGAAA
Source organism: Zenarchopterus dispar (assembly GCA_028564865.1). NCBI lineage: Eukaryota > Metazoa > Chordata > Actinopteri > Beloniformes > Zenarchopteridae > Zenarchopterus > Zenarchopterus dispar. The sequence goes on along the minus strand of JAOWBL010049432.1, from coordinate 10,645 downwards.
CAACAAGGGTTAAATGTAAGCTCGAAGTAAGAGAGGTATAAGAGAAAAGACAGAGAGTACGCTGGTAGAAGGATGCTGGAGGTGGAGAAAAATGGGAAGACCAGAGAGGAGGTTCTGGGATGTTGTGGTATTCAGTTGGTTGGTGTGACGGAGGAAGATGGAGGAAGATGGAAACAAATGATCAGCTGTTTCATATTTAAAGGAAAGAGATGAAACGTCCGTCCTCAAAACTTTAGCAACTGCTATTCTGGAAATCCATTTTTAGATCCAGTCCAGACCGTTGGTGCTCTGAGTGAATCCCAGTTTGTAGTTTTCTCCTTGTCCACCTGCTGTTTTCGACCTGGCCACAGGTTTTCGATGGAGTTAAGATCTGCTGGGGTTTCCTAGCCAGAAGTGCTGTGATCCCAGGGAAACTTCATTCTTTTCCCCCTTGTGACATGCGGCTCCATCATGCTGACAAATCTGTTTGGTTTTTTTCTTTGTGGTAGTGTTTTTGAGTAGACAAGTAAGTGAACCCACATCCTCAGGTGGATAAAGCCCAGAACCTGCATCAGTGTTAGCGTGATGCAGGTTCTTTCCCAGGATAATTGACTTTCCAGATTTCCCAAACTGCATTTCAGAAAATAACGCCACTCATCGTGCGGCTCAAATGTTGTATTTCCTGCAGAATGATCGTCCGTCCTGCTTGTTTTCTTGGAGTGAAGTGTTTTTTTTGGCTGCCCTTTTTTGACCCCAAGCTGTTGTACAAAATTATTCACCTCTGATTAAGCACTTTTTACTCTTGGCAATATAATGGAGTACATCTGTTCTCTTCATATAAGGATCTAGAAATCATGTAAATCACAAAAAAAAAAAAAAGGCAAAGCGAGAATGATCGAACACACCAGCGCTTTTGGCCACGACTGCAGCCGCTTTAATCTTCACGCTAATTTCAGCTCGGTGATGAGGAAACACTGCGACGTCCACTTGTGTGGAGACGTGAAGGGGTTTCACGTGCGCCCGTGAGATTGGTGGAAAGGGCTTTGTGTGTGGATGGGGTGATGTGCACCCACTGGACTGATTTAGGTTGAGTTAAAATCCTTCAAATACGAAACTTAAAATGTTATTTCTGACCTCGTCTGAGGGAAAGGTCTTTGATGGCGGCCTGATTTACTTTGTGAAGTCTTCACGAGTCTTGTTTGTCTCCTGAAAAGGTTCAGGTGTAATCTGACGTGATTTTGTGGTGTTTTATCAGCTTTTTCTGGAGGGATCCCGCTGTCGACCCTGCGGCTGGAGAAAAACATCGGGCTTCACCCAGACGAAGACGTCAGACGCAAGGTAAACCTCAGAGTGACGTCGCGTGACGCCGCTGCAGAAACAGACTCATGAAGCAAATGAAGAATCGAAATTCGTTTTTAGTTGTTTAACAGAAAGGAAAAAAAACAAAAAGAAAAGCACAGCTGGTCACGCTATAAACCAAAGATGTTTCCTGGTTTGTCTTCATTTAATCTGTTAATAGACTTCCATTTCTGCTTTTCAGTATTGAAAAACTTGACAAAAACAGTTTGGAGATTTAAGCTTTTACCAGTTCTTAAAGACGTCATTCTGTCTCAGAGCTCTTAAAAGGCCGTCTGGCATTGATGAAGCTGTGCTGAGGTCCAATAATACCAGCACTTTGGTTCTTCTACAGTCTGTATTTATGTGGATATTACTGAACACCTTGACAACGGCAGCATCAGTGCTGTGATGAGCACGAAAACCGCACTGGAAGACATCAAAGCAAATACCTTCCCATCATTCTTTGAGGAATATATTATTTATATTTTTTATTTATTTCCTCATCTGTCCAACTTTGTTCTGTAAAGACTCCGCCTTTCAAAATCATCATTACAACCACCTGGTTAAAAGAATATCTTTTTTTCAGAATATGTTTCAGTGCTGAAATACAAAAATAAAAGAACATTTAACAAATGAAATGGAGCTGATGGGGGGAAAAAAGACGTGAAATATCCTGGGTTCCTACTTTGTGTATTTAAAAAACCAAAGTACACAAAAGTAAAAGCAACTTCTTTTAAAACTTTTCTCTGGTTTGGGCTGTGAAACTGTTGAGTTGTAGATAAAATCCTTCATTAAATAATTGACAAAGTCTCAGATCTCCTGAGCTGAATTCACTCTTTTATCTCACAAAAAAACCCAAAAATCTAGGAAAGAGGAAGAACTTACAAAATAAACAAATAAACCTTTTTTTAATATGAATCATGTTTAACAGTGTCATTTGGAATATCAGTTAATTGCTTCTTTATTTTTAATATGAACTTTACAGAATGAATACCTTGAAAAAGAGCTGAGCCTTAAGGATAAAGAGCTGGAGCTTCACAAGAATGAGTTTCAGGTCAAATGTAAGTCAGAATTTCTTTCAAAGATCCGTATTCTTCATTTTTACTGTCAAGTCACATCCAACAGCCTTTTCTTTGTTTAGTTTGAGTTGTTTTTATTTTATTTTATTTTGTTAAGACTTTAAATGTGAGTTTAGTGTCCCAGAGGCTGTTTCTGATCTGTTGCTGCTCCTCCTCATAGTGGAAGAACTGTCGAAAGTGAAGAAAGATCTGGAGCTGGCGCTGAAGGACATCCTTCATGTGACGAGGGTCAACCAACAGGCCGTTCCTCGTGATGGGGCCGTCTCCATCTCACGTCTGAAAAAGTTGGCAGATGTAAGTACATCACACATCAAATGTGCTCCTTTTGGCTCGTGAATGCTGTGATCAGATTTTATTTGTCTGGTCAGAACATCTCACAGGAGATGATCGAAATGTGATCTACACAACTTGGTTGAGCTTGAAGAAGCTCCTCTGTGAGGTTTCTTGTGTCTGTGTGTAATATTTTAAGAAAAGAGGAGCTTTCATGTTGCGTCTTCATGCGATGTAAATCAGCCCACAGGAAATGCTCCTGATGTTTCTTCACAACCTTCCAAAACAGTTGGGATATGAAAATATCTGCTAAAAAGATTAAAATGCACATACATATCCCTTGGACAAAGGTTTTACCAAATCATGATAGTAACCATCAAAATATATGCAGATTAAAAATTTAAAAGAAGCTTTTTGAGGAACATGGTCTCATTTAGAAGTTGGTGGCAGCAGCGTTTCTCAGCAAACACCTGGAGAAACATCTGATTGGGTTGATCATCAACGGGTCAGTGACCGACTGGAGCGTCTCCGAGACGCCGATGAGGTTCGCTAACCGGTGAAAAACTGCGACGCTGTTTCAGATTAATGTTCCTCACGCAAAAACCGTGACTATCTAATCATCTACATATAATCAAATAATTCAAATACAACATTCTTGTCCCGGCTTTATTGAGCTGAGCTGCTGCCAACAAATTCAAAACTACGTTTTTGGGGTTTTTTTTATTCAATTTAAACATTTGATGTGTTTTTCATCTTCTGTTGGGAATAAATCAGTTATTTAGTTGTGTGACAGTAATGAAGTCCACAGATAAAATAATTATGTCGTGATACAGATCAGCTCTTGATTGTGTTTTTAGTCATTTGAGGTTTTTCCGGTCGTCATCAAAGATGTGGCGAGTTGTGGAGAATGTAGGAGTTATTGTTGCCCAGCTTAAATCAGATACCAACGAGCCTTCGCTGTTTGGGTTTGGGTTTTTTTGGCTCTATTTCTTCATGTAATTTCATTTCTTTGACTTTTTCCTGGACTGTTGTGTTAATGTGAACTAATTTTATTTCTGTGCAGAGATGAAGAAGTGCAGGCGTGATTGGAAATGTTGTTTTTTTTTTTATGTTTTAATTCCCATGGAAACGCGTGTTTTCTATCGTCTCAGTTTTCATCTCGCCGAGTAAAACGCTGCACAGAAAACAGCTGACGTTGTTTTCGGTCACTTGGCAACTCAATACACAACAAAAGTGAGGGGAAGAGTTTGTGGAGGTGAAAGTGTGTGATCAGGGTGACAGGTACGAGGGACGGATGAGGGACATGCTTTTATCACATGTCCACCTCTGTCCAGAGGTGGGTCAATAACTGAAGAAATAATCAAACATCATTATTATTATTTTAACTTTTTCGTCAAGAAGCTGGGATTAAAGCTCCATCAGAGCCCTGGGACCCTGGTGGACGGATAATAACATGATCCGAACTGAAGTTTGGCTTCATTTTTGCAGCTGGGATGAAAGCAGGAAGTGGATTTGTCACCTGACTGAGGGGCGGTCCATGGACGCCTCGTCCCATCCCGCGACCTGCTTCGGGAATCACCTTTGGGTGGTTTTGGCCGCACTGATCTTGAATCCCGTTCCCTCTTGTCGCAGGCTGTAGATGGAAGTGGCGTGGGGAGTCACTCCGAGTCGGGAATCAGCTCCCAAATCCATCAGCTGGTGAGCAGAAACGAAGAGCTGAGGCAGGAGCTGAAATCATCTCGCGAGGAGGCGACCAGCAGCTTCAGTCAGCTCGTCAGAGCCGAGAAAAAGGTAGGTTCATTTGTGTGGAGATGAGGAGGTGAGGCGTTCACACAACCCCTCCATCCGGATCACGGCTGCTCGTCACAGAAACCCCGCCCCCGCCACGTTGGGATTGGCTGGGTTCCTTCTGAACCGGTAGAAGAACCAGACCTGTCTCATGAGAGAGAATATGAGAAGAGGCTCGGATCGTTTTTAAAAACATCTTTTATGTTTTGTCATTTAGACATCTTTTGATAAGTTGATATTTAAGTTGTTCATCAACTTTTGCTTTTTTAAGACAAACCCCTGATGGTTACATCATCATACGTGTCTAAATCAGTAGAACTCAGAGAAACTTAAGAAATAAAAAAAATGTGCAGGAAGGAGGTCTGGCTGCAGACCTCCACTGTGGGCTTTCTTCCACGGCAGGAAGAGAGCACTGAGCCAGAAGAGAACCAGCTGACCTTACCTCCACCGGTGGTCACGAGGCTGTTGGTAGTGACCAGAAGGATGAGATCACCGCCACACGTGTAATGAGTTTCCTCCCCGACCTCCCTTAGAGACAGGCTAGAAGTTCAGTTGTCCCAGAGGAGCTCCAACACATGGAGAAGAGCCAAGTGAGGTGGGTGAAGGATCTGGTTAGGAGACCCGGGACATGCTGGAGAGATTAGATCTCCCAGCAGGCCCGGGAGGACCTCGGTGTCCTCCGGGGGGGAGCTGGTGGAGGTGGTCTGCTGTTCCTGCTCAACGTGCTTCCAGAAAAGTGGAAGTTGATGGATGTTTAATAGTGTCAGTGCGGCTTTTCTCTTTGCTTTTCTATTGTGCAGATGTTTCCAAAAACATCTGCACAATAGAGCGAACACTGTTGGGACATTTTCATTAAAAATGTCCCAACAGTGTTCGCTCTCAAAAGCTTCGTTCCAAGAGTTACAGAAATCCTCCTGAAGCAAACGAAGGAACTACTTGGATGTAGATTTCTTTCTTTTTTTTTTTTTTTGTGACTGACGGGCTTTGTTGGGCTTCATCTTCACCTGTGCACGCCAGGTGAGCAGGCTCGAAGGCGAGTTGGATCTCCTGAAGAAGTCGGTCAGCGGTGGAGTCATCCCCCGACCTCTGGTCTTCATGGAGGACCTGGGCCCCAACACCACGGAGGTCATCAGTTCCCTGAACGAGTACGCCATTCACCTGCTCCAGGTGCGTGCCCCGCCATTCTCAAGGCTCTGGCGTAAATATCTCCGCATCAACCTCACATTTAAAGACATATTTATATCTGCAAATGACACTTGTTTAGGAGCTCAGAAACAGGGAGGAACAAAGCAAGAAACTCGCAGGAACTCTGGAGGAATACAAGGAGAAGTTTGCTGTCATCAGCCATCAACAGGGACTCCTCTACAGAGACTATCTGAGGTGGGTTTTACACCAAAACAGTTCCAAAAAAACCCCAAACCAAATCTTTTAACCTGCTTTACTTGTGTGGTTTTTGTTCTGTTAGTGAGAAGGAGGAGTGGCAAAAAGAGAAAGACAGATTTTCAGAGATGAAGAACAAGTTAGAGGAGCAAAAGCAAGTAGACGGTGTTAAAATCCAACAGCTTAACGTAAGTCTGCCAAATAAACACTAAACAGATAAACAACAAGCAAAAAAGTATGGGAAACCCTTGAAAGGCATCAACTTGTCTTTAGATTAATTCTGTTTATTTTCAAGGGTTTTTCACACTGATGTGGTCAGATGGAGTCAAAATATCAGAAATCTCACCACAAGTGTCGTAGCAGAGCCCGGCGGTCCTCGGACCCTGGGGATTCATTTCCTCTCATCGGGTTCCTTTCACCTCTCAGGAACTCCTGGACGCTCTTCAGAAAGATCCAGAGGAGATCAAGAGGCAGCTGAGCGAAGCCTTTCGCAAGCTGACGATCCTGAAGATCAACGAGAAGAAGCTGGAGCGACGCTACACCACCCTGCTGGAGCAGGAGCAGCACCTCCGCCGGGGGAACGACAGGCTGAGGGAGGAGAGCGCCAGCATGCAGGCGTCTGTCATCCAGAGGATGGGCTACCTCCAGAGATACAAGGTAGCCTCGCCGGGTCTCCGGCCTTTTCTGTCCCGTACGGAGGTCTGAGGGAAAGCTGGAGCCGTTTCCTGAAACGCCGGCGGAGGGAAATGGCTTCCCCTCGGTTCTGCTCCAGACCTCAACTTTTGAGTTTCACTCGACGTTTCTAGTCTTCAGACCTGAACTTCAGTGAGGAGGAGAGCGTTAATTCACTTAATTCACCAACCGGCCCACATCATCAGACTCCCACCTCCGTGCCGTTCTGAGGTGGTCCAGTTCGTCAGGTTTCTGTTCTGTTTGACAGAGTTACACTTTTGTTCCAAAGACCAAGTTTTTTTTTTTTTAAATTTTTACAATATCCATGAACGTTTACGTCATAAAGCGTTTATCACGGCGCCCGAGCTGCTGCAGAAAACCGCCTCCATGTTTGTGCCGCAGAGTCGCCACTGTAAAGTCTTGATTTTCACTTTCAACTGTATTTTGTTTGGTCATCTTGATAAATGAGTAATAAACTACCAGAATATAATATAATAATATAAATAACAAGAATATATTAAAATTACTGACCAGAAAATAAGAAAAGACGCTCAACCGCAGTATCACTCTTGTAATATTCTGACTTCCCGTTCACTGTCGGTCTGAGGAGATCAGATTTCAGCACGACCCGGTTCTGGTTAATGAAATCCTCAGACCAAGAAGGTTGTTTGGAGCGAGCAGGACCGTGAGCTGAGGTTCTAACTCGGTCATCTAGTCCAACTTGTGGATCCATGTTTTTTTGAACTTGTTGCTTGGTTACTTTGTTTACTTACTCCCCGTTAGGGTCAATAACAGTTTGAAGTTAAAAAATAAAAAATAAAAGCGAAGCGATCTTCATGACACGATGGTCCCGTACCACATATCGAGATGTATCTTATCTCATACTTTCATGAAATATTGTTTTTTAATCATTTGAACAGTAAAACTCAGAGCAGAAAGGGACATTTGAAGCATTTATCTTACCTCCCTGGATTCTCACTTTGATGTCTTTTTTTTTTTTTTTTTTTTTTTTTTTTTTTTGGTCTTCAGGAAATGGCGGCTTATAAGATTGCGGCGCTGCAGAAGGCGCTGGATGACAGCGTTCCCTCGTCTGACCTGGAGAGGGCGAACAAGCAGTTCACCGAGCTGACATCCAAGTACAGAGACATGCTGCAGAGGGACGGACGCCTCATCCAGAGGACCAGCAACCTGGAACATCTGCAGGTACGGGCCACTGCAGGATGAACATCTGCAGGTACGGACCACTTCCGGTCCATCACCTCCAACACGGATCTGCAGGAAGACATTAGCGGACCTCTTCTGGTTCGAGCTCCTTCAGCAGCGGCAACGTCATCGAAGTCGTGTCTCTGGATCAGAGCTGACTTGGGAATTCTGGGGGATTTCCACACCCCAACCCCCCGGTGTCTCCGTGGGGTTGGGGTGTGGAGACCCACTGACCTGGTCTGTGTTTTTGTGCTGGATTTACTTCCACTCTGTGTCCTCTCAGCTTCTACGAGGGTGGACAGACGGGGTTTAGTAAACCTGACCCTGAAGTGGCAACACAAGCCCAAATCATGACGCTCCCTCCACCGTGCCCACAAGTTCTTGGCGTGGCCATTTGACCAGATTTGGGTGTTGAGCAGCGTTTTCTGTGACTAATGTATATGTCCAATACATTTTTACATGCATGGAAATAATATTTATCTTTCTTTTTTTTTTTTGACTCAGGGTGAAAATGAGTCCCTGCAAGGACAGATCTCCCTCTTGAATAAAGAGCTGGAGATCACCAAGGAGAAACTTCACACATTGGAGCAAGCGTGGGAGAACGTCGCCTCAGCCGGTAAACCAACACACCTCGCCGTGGTTGTTCTCGTCTCAAAGAGAACCTTTCACCGGTCCGCTGGAAACAGCTGAGACGGTCGGTGCTGGAGGTGTCGTTCAAACCTGACCTGAACACATTCGACTGAATCCGAGCAGCCTCATGACATTCCTGTTTCCGTAACGAGCGAACAAAGCGGATCCCAAAAGGAGGAATGGTTCCTCTGACGTCCAGCAGCCGCGCACGACTGTGATGAAACCGTTTAGGTCCGGGCTCAGTTTTATGTCTTTTACCTGCTAGAATAACAGAGTTTCATCTTCTTGGATCTCAACCAGAACGCGGTGCCAGTAAGCCCGACAACGAGATGGTGTCTGTGGCGAGGCGGATCACCACGCTGGAGATGAAGGAGCTGAACGAGAGGCAGCGAGCCGAGCACGCCCACAAAATGTACCAGCACGTGAAGAGCTCCCTCCGACAGGTGGAGGAGCGCAACTCGGAGCTGGAGTCCAAGTTCTCAGAGGTAGGAGCTCCGAGACGTGGGTTCGTCACTTCTGACTGGTGGGAAACTTCTCAGGGAGTTGGAGGTCACCAAGTTCTCCTGCAGACACCCACACCCACCTGAAACAAACTATTTATTTGATTGAGTGGCTTTTTCTTTTTTTCTTTTTTTTTGAAATCGTGCAGAGCCTGTGTGGAAAGATTACATTTCGTTTGTCACCACTTGAATTTATGAGCGCTGAAAAGTTCAGAGCAGCCCAGATGCCTGACTGCTCTGTTACTTCTCCCTTTGTGCCACTTAAAGTTTCGTCTCACTGGAGCAGTTTTTATTTTATTTATTTATTTATTTAACGACTGCGGCTGAAATGGTTTCCTCGCTTTGCTTTTCTCAAGTTAACCAAAATGAATGTGGAGGCCCAGAAGGTGGAGCGGGAGCTCCGAGATGAGCTGGCGGCCAGCGTCAGCAGAGCCGCGAGCGACGCCGACAGGGCCCGGATTGCCGAGCTGGAGAAGGTGGAGGCGGAGCTCCGCATCGAGGTTTCCAAGTACGTCTGAGAGCATCCCACGTCATCCTGCGTTGATCGTTTATCCTCTTATCGGGAGACGCGAAAATGCTGCTCAAGTCATAAAATCAGCCCTTCTAGTTTCAGTCTCAGTGGGAGGAGAGTTTAACTTGGGCGGGAATCAAAATAAATGTAGTTTTTGGAATCATGAATGTTATCAATCTTTCAACAGATTTTTTTTTTTTTTTTTTTTAAACCTGTAAATGTTAAAAATCTGCTGTAGGCGTGATGGTTCAGTACTGATTATGAGAAATCTGCTGCTAGAAGAAAATCTTTTTATTTTAATGAGTCCGTCTTGTTTTCAGTTAGACTTTCGCCTTTGTATTGATTCAGAATAAGCCATGGGCCAAAGTTTGTGTTGTATTTGTTCATTCTGGTTATTTTCCTCCGGCAGACTTCAAGAGGTGTCCGATGTGGCCGTGACGCAGGTGTCGGCTTTACAGGCCAGATACAAGTCCAAAGACAAGGAAGTGGAATCATTAAAGAGACAAATACTGGACTACCAGGTAACCACAGGGTTTTTCTTTTCTTTTTTTAAGAGGGAGGGGGGTTTATCATTCAGGCACCAACACTAATCCCAATATACAGATTTGCAACCCGCTAAACTTCTCTGACATTTATATTTGCCTTGAAAGTTCACAAAGAACTGGCCCAAACAAGGCCTAAACCTGGTCCAACCCTAGCCTAAACCTGGTCCATACCTGACCCAAACCTGGCTTAAACCAGGCACAAACCTAGTCCAAATAATGACCCATACCTGACCCAAACCTAGCTTAAACCTGGTCCAAACCTAGCCCAAATCTGGCCCATACCTGACCCAAACAATGACCCATACCTGGCCCAAACCTAGCCAAAACCCCGTCCAAACCTGACCCATATCTTCAGTTTTCTTTGGCCCATATTTGTCTTTAATTGTCATCACTGACTCTGCCTAAATTCTTCCAGGTATCACCAGACCCGAACCAGTTCTTTATTTTCTTTGGACCTTTCGGCCACACCCTCAACACCGTATCCATACCAAAACCAGCTTAGGCAATCAGGGCCACCTCTGACTCATACAGCACATGCAAAAACCCAGCTTTGTTCTGGTTCATGAACTCTGGGACACATCTGGCTCAGTTAGCGCCAGTGAGCTCAGTTGGCGCCATTGGGTTAGGGTTAGCACAAGTGGGCCCAGCCAAACTATTGTGCTCCACAGTTGTTACCAAATGAAGTTAATATATTTACCAAGTTAATAAATAAATAATAATAAATTATTATTATTATTAATAATATTATTA
>JAOWBL010049412.1:0-24544 GCA_028564865.1 Zenarchopterus dispar | reverse complement strand
ATATACATATATATATATATATATATATATATATATATATATATATATATATATATATAAATAAATATAATATGAGCAGAAATTATTCATTTCTTAGCACAATCTTAAAATGTGCTCTTTATGTCAACAAACTGCTTGGAGTGTTTTCATTACTTTATTCTTGTATCTTGTATATCTTATTATCTTTAGTTATTTGAATAATTCTGTAGTTTCTTTCATAATGCTTATTCAAATTTAAGGAAGTTAAGTCAGTTGTTAGTCTTATTATTGTTGGTATTTTTACTTTCTTTTTTATTTATCTGGGTTTTTCTTTAAAGGGAGCTTTTCCCTGTTTGGGTCAGGACGTTGGCTCCAGACATCACATATGTGAAACTCCATGAGGTCTTCAGCAGGTGAAGCACCACAGTTTTCTCTCATTTCCATCTCAACATTTCACTCAGCATTTTTTTATTGTCTGTCTGCAGTTTTACTGTGGATGCAGAAAGAACCGCTAGAATATAATAAAATAAAGACAAGGAATCAAGTGTACAGGAAAGAAAAAGTAATGCTCTCAGGTGTTACTGAATTTGAAGTTGATCTATTGTAATTTAATTTTGATATTTTTAAAATGTCTTAGCCAGCTTTTCATTCAAATATAGACTGAAAAATGATCATATTAGTCTTTCAAGGTCCTTTATGTACATTTATTCTTTAATGATAACCTAATGGAATTTTAATTCAACTTTATTTTGAAGGAGTCATTTTTATGTTGTTTTGTAAAACAAAATATTTTTCTATTGTTGTTGGCTTTGTTGATGATAAGTTTTTCATAAAGTTTAGAACATCATTTTAAAAAGTGTTTCCAAATTTCCAAACCATCTTTTTTTAAAAAATTAAAAAATTAAAAAATAACATTTTAAGTTTATCATATGAAAAAGCCTTGAAACTTTGTGTCGGAGGAGCTGGAATTTTTTTTTTTTTGCCATTTCTGCTTTAAAAAAAAAATGAAACAACTGATCGTCGCAATTGTTGCCTCCTAATTTTTATTTTGGTTAATAATCAACTGATCATGGAAGCTCTAATATTTTAATCTGTAAAAAGTTAAAACATACATAACCATTCTGACAGCAACATCCTTTTGATAAATGTTTTTCTCACGTTTTGACAATCTGTGTGTCTCTCCTGACCTCTCAGAGCTGGAAGAGTCTACAGCATCAAGATGCTGCTGGATTTTGGTTGCGCATACGTAAACTACACCAGGAAGGAGGACTGTGACAGAGCCATCGAGTTAATTAATGTACGCATCTTTTTACTTCAGCTGATATTGATGTGTTGTGTGTCCAAGGGCTTTGCAAATGTGCCAAACGCTTCCGTTGGCTGTCTCATCCAGGATTGGGAACTGTGATGTAGCTCTTGTCCACATTCACACACAGTGCAGGTGTTTTCACTGCAGATGAAATGTCACAGTACCGTTATTCAGGGTCTGGTATGAAGCTCAGTCTGCTTCAGCCTCTGGAGCAAGAATCATTTTTTCTTTAAACCAAGTATGAGGTATTCAAACTCCATATAATGCAATGATGTTACGCTTTAAAAAGAAATACTGAACAAAGATGAAAATAAAAGTTTTCAGGCCCGCTGAGCTTTTTGACATCGCTCAAACTACGTGCTGTACTCGACAAAGACTTGAATCATGTTAAAATAAAAAACGGGTCCATCTGCTTTTTGGGGGGTTAGTAGTTATAAAGATCTCACTGAATTGCAGCATAAGCTCAAAACTACATAAACTTTGTGCATCTTTGACTAATTGTTCTGACAAAATAGATCATCCTGAATGGACTTCTTTTTCTTTTGGTTATGCTGAGAGATGAGGTTAGACAGGAATGTTTGCAGACGACATTGTGAACCCGAGTGAAACGGTGAGGCTGCAGGGAGAAGAGGTAAAGAAAGTGGAGGATTTAAATTACTTTGGGTCAACAGTCCAGAGCAATGGAAAAGAGGTGAAGAAGCATGTGTGAGCAGGTCGGAGCAGATGGTTAAAAGTGTCTTGTATGATAAGAGTGTCAGCAATAAGTGTAGAAGACGGTGGTGAGACTGGGAATGTTTGGTTTAGAGGCCGTGGCACTGAGGAACAGGCGAGAGGCAGAGGCTGAGGTGTTGAAGTTCTCTTTGGGAGTGATGAGGATGGATAAGATCAGGCATGAATTGAGCAGAGGGACCGCACATGTAGACGGTCAGAGAGGGCAGACTGAGATGGTTTGGGCATGATGTATAGAGGTGAGGGCGAGATGGCGGCGGATGATTTGCTGTGGCGACCCCTGAAGGGAAGTGCCGAAAAGAACAAAAAGAAGTCAGATGAGTTAACAATGATAACAAACATCTGTTTCTTCTCAAGGGAATGGTGGTGAATGGAGCTCCGCTCTCAGTACAATATCCCGGCAAAATCCAGCCCAAATCTGCCACATCTAAGCTGGCCACCAGTGACGGCGCAAGACGTCCTGGGTAAGACCTTTAATCTCGTCCTAATTGTTCTGATAAAAATCATTGCTTCATCTCAGATGTGGATAAATATTTAACTTCTGTAAACACTGAGTTTCCCTGTTGTTTGAAGTACATACAGGAGGGAGTGCTTTTTCTGGAGGACTACGGGCTGTACGAGGGATGACTGCACCTACAGGCACGTCCCTGAGCACAAGAACATCGACAGGGACAAGTTCACCGGTAGACTGGGATACCTGTCACATGCAGGAAATCATAAATAGGAAGAATCATGACAGACATGCGATGCTTCCTCTGAGATTTGACTTTGAATCAGTTTCACAGTAGGACAGAATACATGTGTTTGAACTTTATTTGATTAAATCCCTTCCGCTATTCACCATGACAGCGGCCCATGTTGCATGACTATAAATATAATCCCGTGTAAACTAATCTCCTGTAATTAAGTAAGACTTCATGTGCCTTTGTGGAGTTCAAGAAAAAAAAAAGTCTGCCTCGACCTGTGAGCTTTCCTTGGGAATATAATTATGAGAGGAAAACCTTTTGATTTTTGCTTTTGATGATTATAAAATGTCTTGAACAGAATTTTCCTGTTTTCAGTTACCACTAGGTGGCAGCGTTAAGCTTATCCATAGGTCTTCAGGGTTTTGGAACTATTTGCTTTAACTTTTAAGGCTGTGATTCCACAATTTTTGCTGGCATATTTATGTTGCCATGTATAATTTTCAAACTTTTATGTTCAATATTTCTGAAATATTAAAGTTACTTTATTTGTTTATTAAACATTAAAATTAAACATTAAAATTTTACAATGGCGCTTGTTTGTTGGGGTATGCAGAAACTGTCAGCCAGCATGTGCACTGATGCTGAAGATGATGATGAATCCTCTCTAAAACTCGCAGTTAACACTGTTCATATTTATATGCTTGTGTTGCGTAACGGAGAAGAGTGTGTAAGTGAACCAATATACTGTACATGGACTTAAATATGAATTATAATGTCAAGTTCGCAAGGTGGAAATCCATTAAAGCACAGTTGTTAAAACCACATCACAAGAACATGGCTGAATACAGGACCACCAAAGCTTGATCAGAGGAAAGTACGCTGCAGTCGTTTAAGGCTTCTCCTGAGCCACATTTCAGGCTCCCTGGCTGTGTCTCGGAGCCGTTGATGTGGGTGGGATTTGCGTAGATCCCTCTCTGCTGAGGCCCGGCATGTTTATTTGTCCAAAGGCAGTTCAAGGTCAGTTTTGGGACTGCCGTTATGCAATGTTTGGGGTGTGAGTTACAAAACCTTTCTAATGATCTGAATAATTACCCGAAAATGAGAGGGGGTGGGGGTAAAGCCAAGGCATTTAGCTGTAAAAGGTGCTTCATCTCGACCTTCCAGGCAGAGCAGCTGTTCTCGTGGACATTAATTGGCTGATGGTGGCATACCTAACAAAGCTCTTTTGATCTCTGAGATTTGAGAGTGTGGAAGGTCTGTAATACTAATAATATGAACTCTAGCTGAACCCATAGGCAGCACTTTAGCATGAGCATGATACGTTAACATCTTGCAGAATGGCTCTATATTTGATCTTATTTGCCTACTCGGTTTTGCCTCATTAGAAACCTGTTCAAATGCAAAAGACTGATAAAGGTCAGGGTTCACAAACCGGCTGGAATCAACATCCCGGCACTCTGGATCGGGACAAAGCCAGTCCCTCTCTTTACTGGGCAAACAGCAGGAAGATTAAGTGCTTCTTGTAAAGAGACTGTGTGGCTTTAACCAGATATTTTTTTTCTCCCACCTGACAAGAGGAAAGAGGAACATAGTAACAGGACCCAACCAGCAGACATGACAGTTCGCTCTCCCACTCTTTGCTTTTTGATCTACGACTATGCACCAAAAATCCTGCGCACTCCCCCTCAGGAGAAGATTTCACTTGCAGTAAATTAACATGCAGCTTTTAACAGAGGGGTGCATAATCTAATTTTTATTCTGATTCACTGGTTTTTCTCTGCAGGTAAATAAACTATTCATGTGACATGAGGGAGTAGTCGAGTTATGCCGTATATCAGTGTTATGATTTGCTTTTCTGGAAGCCAAAATAAAGGCTCCAGCGGCTCCAGCGGCTCTGCGGCTGCTTGGCTCGCGGTCCTGGACTTGAACTTCATAACTTTCCCAGCAGGGCTGCTGCTGTTTGCTTGTCCTCCCTGAAGGAATGATAACACAAACATCAATGTGTGGATTTTGGAGCAACGCACCGAAGTCTAAATCTATTTTTTTTCCCTTTTTCTTCTTTCTATTTTTTTCCATGCATTATTAAACACCAAATTCTTCCAGGAGCCCAGCTTCTCACTATAAGTGATGTAATTCTACATGAAGCGCAGGCTCTTTCAGTGAAGTTTATCTCTTCATTGTTTTGTCTGTGCAGCTTTGGAAATGGATGTAGCGGCAGTTTAATTCAAATCTGATGACAGTTGTAGGGCTCCTGCAGTAACAATGTCGGTCAGGTGTCATTACAGCAAGCACACAGCGTGTGGGTTGTAGCTATTTGGTGGCTCACAAAGTATCCAGGAACCGCAGGACTTGTTTTTAGATACCAAAAGTCAGCTTGAAGTCTGTGTTCATCAACAATGTAAGTTTTACAGATCACAAGTTGTTTTTAAGATGTCATATAAAACCTTTATTCATTCTGTGACTTCATTAGGTACCCCCACCCACACACACACACACACACATATATATATATATATATATATATATATATATATTTACACACATACATACACACATCACATTTCCATAATTAAGTAGCTGGCGAGTTTATGTGTCATAATGGCCTGGAATCTAAAGGAAGAAAAAACAGACTCAGAAGCAGACTTGGACTCGGTACTATTGTGTTGAGCTGTAATGAATGTGATACCTGAGATCAGCAAGATGTGGCGATGGTAGTCTCTGGTGCACTGCGGTCTGTGGATTTCTTTGTTGCACTGTGAGATGAATACAGTAACTGCCACAATGAGAAATTGACCTTCCTCTTAATCTTGACAGAGGCCCCCTTAACAAGTTGAAATAGCACAAACCCAATTAGGGGATTGATTGCTTGCTTTCATTTTCCTCATTTGCATCAGGGTCATATAGAGAAGATAAATTGGCGTCTAGTCTTTTGTCCACACTGTCACTCCCGCTCGTGGAGTATTTATTGCTAAGAAATGAGCAGAAGAAAAGGCTTTTGTCTACCCATGACAACACAATTGCTGATAATCTGCGGTTAAAGAGCCAAACAAAGAACAGCCAACAGATTGAAAAGTTCTCACTCTACTGAGATGAATAATTCAAACCACAATGTGAGTTGTGATATTAATGTTTTGTTATTGTTTTTTTTAAGAAAATGCTTATTCCCATTCACCACTGGTACTCCCATTAAATGCTCTCAGTATGTTAAAGGTGGTATATTAAGCTCTTTTTTTTAACATGTTAACACAATTTCCTTAGGTCTTAACTCCTTAATGCCTGATGTGTCGTATTTGATACATTTCTGAGACTGCTGTATGGCCCCTATAATCAAAACAATTAAAAAATAAAAACAGTTTTATGCAATTTAAAAAAAGGTCTTAAAAAATACAATTACCCAATGTATTCATAGAGACAGAAAAAATATGAAACTGGTTAATACAATATTAAGGGTGTTCTTATGTTCAATATTTAATATAAACACTTCAAAGTAAAAATAAAGATTTTGATGTGTTTTACTACATAATTCCAGCATTTAAGGGTTAATGAAATGTTGATCATAACATGATCAAAACACCAAAAAAGTACAAAAGTACTTTTTTGCAGCATGTCTTTACTGCTCTGCGTGTAGCGGCCAGTGTTGGGGGATGGGGGTCTATCACTACACGCTTTCACACGGAGACTGTGGTGTGGAGACTCTCATCATTCCGCCTCCACTCTCCAGCTGTGTATGCACAGGGATCCTACCAAGGTGCAACGCTCCCTCCTCAGTGAGTGCCTGCACAGAGTGCCTGGTCACTGGTTGCTTTATTCAGTCGGTGTTGAATGAAACACAGGACTAGATAAAAGCAGATGAAAAATAAAGCTTCTACCTGGTTGAGCCAATGGGAAACGTGCACTAAGTCTCCATTTCTCCGTCCCTGTTGGCGTTTGGGGTGCCGGGCTGCTTTCATCTTCTGCGTAGAGTTTGCAGCCATGCGTGCACTTCGGTTTCATCTTTGCACATTTTCAGTTCTGGCAGCTCTTATTCAGCCCTCATTACGGCTGTGTTTCCACCCACCAAGGAGGCGCAGTGTTGCACCATTCACACAGCACAGCTGGATGGAACAAAGGCGCTACAATCCTGAAAGGATGTTTTAATTTATGAAAACGAGGGTCTGAGCACTAAGTTTTGGGAAGGCTTATACACCCAGAAGAAAATAGTGTATTTGTGTGAGAGTTTAAGGCAACAAGGATACTTAGTAACACAAGCACATGATGGACAGTCACATGTTTAGTTGCATTTTGGGTAAAGTAGGTGGGCAAGTATAAATTTTTTTTTTAAATTGTCCTCTGTGAGTCTAATAGATGTAATGTTATTGTTAAAATAAAGTGGGTTGATACCACTGTCCGTGGAGTTTGGACATCAATAGAGGTTTATGAGATGATGACGACACGATCACCTGCTGGGGTTGGTCTTTTCTTTTTTTGCCGGTAATTTATGTTTCTGCACACACAGTTCTTCAAATAAAACTGCATCCATAGTTCCCACTCCCGTTTCGTTTGTGTGAATAAATTATTGAAATGTGTGGGCTTTTATGTTCCTGCTCGCACGGAGAGCGCAGATGACAGGAGGCTAACAGAGCTCTCTCCTCTTGTTGTCTCTCCTGATAAACGACAGGTGAAAGGTTGGCACTCACATCTTCCTCTGCGAGACGTGCACAGGCACAAATTCTGAGTGTTTCGGTCATGGCCGGTGTGATTGATTGGGAAACGGCCTGCATGTGAGCAAATGGTCATTAAGCTGGTTTAGAGGCTTGTAAACAAAGCAGGCAGTTGGCTTTTTGAGACGCTGCTGCTCGGGGTGATGTAAAGCCGCTTCCTTCAAGTATTTACTTGATTTGATATGGGGGGGAAGGGGAGGTGTATGTGGTCTGTGCATAATCATTTAAACATCCGTTCAGGTTGTATTTCATCTCGCTATCGACCCACGTATCTGGAGGTAACACGGTCAAGGTCCTGAAAAATGTCACAGCCTGTAAATCGTCTCATTGTTGCCTCGAGGAGTTCAGCTTCCAATAATTGATGCTTTCTCCTATTTATCATGAGTTCTCATTCCTGCAGCGCCACTTCCGCAGGCCGTCCAGTGTCTGTCTTCCTCTCTGTGTCACTCGCCTCTCAACAGCCATAGATTAACCTGTATCACGCTGAAGAAAATAACTCTGCCATTAATTTGCTGGTTATACATTGGACGGTGATTTATAGCAGGAGACACTTGCAATAAAACTTTGGCCTGCAGGCTTTACCAAACTGCATCCTGCACAAATGAAGCCTGCTTCCTTTTGGTGCAGATAATGGTGAGCAGCACGCCACATCAGTTTTTATCAAAAAGAGCTGGTGTTTATTCATCAGTTAGGCGTATGGATTCTCTTCCAAATGTTGTTAGTCACTTGTTCGGGGCATCAATCTCGTCAAATTTACATTCGCTCTTAAACCACTTTGCTGCAAGCTTTATTGTTTAACCGGCTTTTTATGAATGAGACAAGTCAAACAAGGTGGTTTGCTGTGTGATGTTTACCAGCCATTAAAGAAGCATTAAGCAGAGTATTTATCCCTCATCTGGGTATGAAGTCTGTGAAGTAACCAGGATGTCTGGGGCGATTTAAGACTTCCTTCTGCTCGCCTGCCTGTTTGAAAATGCTGCAGAGGATCCATCTATTGCTGCTGTTGTAATGAACCTCCCTGGGGGCCCAGGAGCACTATGTGAATGCACCCTGGTACCAGAGCAATTCATTACCTCGGAAATGTGAGCTTTTGTTCCGTTTTCAGCAGAGCCCCATTAATCTCGGCTGCCTCCTGGCATGCAGACCAGGTAGTGCTTAGGTAATTACGGTTAATCATCTCTCAGATGTGCACATGGACCGCTGGCTCCTGAGGGACATCAGTGCAGCAGCAACTCTTATCTTCTTATGTTTTCTTCTTCGTCTTTTTTTATTTATTTGCCTTGATGACTGAATTGTAGAAGCTTGAATTATTTTATGTCCACTAATATTTGGTTCCTGTTACGCAGCTGCCTCTCCTGGAAAGTCATTGGGTCGTACTGTTCACTTGCTGCTGTTTATGACAGAGATGAACAGACAGACTTTATTTATTTATTTATTTTTAAAAAAGGAGGATTTTTCTACATAAAACAGTGTATACAGCGGACATGCAGACACATGAAACTTCCCCACCAAGTGTCGTCGTCGCCGTCTCTGAAAACCTGGAGAGCTGATGGGCAAATAATTCATCAGCACCGATCAGTTTTATTATTTGATGAGGTCATTTTTAGCCACTGGGATCACGGCTCCCTGGATGGCCCACAACTCTGGCTCACACTGAAACATCCAGAAAAATGGTATGTGAAACCACGAAGGTGTGATTTATCCTCCTCTGCTGGTACCAAGACTTTTAGCAACATTAAATTTAGTACTTCTGAGAGAAATGTCTCAATTACTAGTGGATGAATTACCCTGCAGTTTGGTCAGTGGGCATACCTTTCTGAGATGATGAATGGTCATAATCAAATCCTGAAATTTCAACTCCCAGCACCGTCATCACATCAAAGTTATTTTTTTTCATACACTTTGATTAATAGCTAAGAAATTGAAAATGTAATGACTTCCTTATCAGCAACAGTTACACAACCCCTGGCAAAAATATAGACCTAGATATATAACATTTTTATCCAGCTGTTTTACACTGTTTGTTGAAAAAGGAAAAACAGATATGAAACAACAGTGATGGGTAAAAACTCTTCTTACTGACTAAATTAACTAAAAAAAAAGTCATTTAAATTTCATCTATTAAAAGATGGTGTCATCAAAACTAACAAAATAAAAAAGAGCCCCAGTCAGTACTTTGATGCTTTCGTGCCAGCTTGTATTCTTTGTGTTTTGGGCTTTACGAATCTAAAAAAACACCCTTCATCAACCAGGTTGCAGCTTTCTCACAAAACAGTTGACAGATCATCTTTGCAGGATAAAGTCTTCACATGGATCATTTCTTAATTTCCAACCTAAACTTTAAATCAGATTCAGATGTGAACAGTTTTCAGATACACAATAAATCTCTTTTTTGAAGACCTATTTAAAACTTTTTGCCTCTCTGGAAAGATGACTCATCATCCAGGACAAACTGGAAATCAACATTTTTATTGCTGAACTGAGAAAAGTGTTGTTGCATTTAAAGTAGTTAATGATGTCCATTTGACCTGGTTCTGGCATCATGAATGTCTAGAAACGTGTTGGGTTTTATCCTGTGACACCCATCGTTGTATGATTTCATAATGCCAGAACCAAATTAACATTTCAACACAATCTTCTTCCCAAACGGAGATTCATGATCCAGCAAATATCATTTTCATCCGATCATGACTCTTTTGAACTCACTGTAACCTTGTTTTCTTCTGTTTAATTCAATAATTGTTTACCTTTGGCCTTGTATGTAAATCCTGTTTCCTCTAGTTGATTTCTCTCAGCTTCTCCAGCATTATTAACTCGTGTTTTCGCTCAGTTGTTTTTCATTTTCTTTTGCTGTGGATTTCCTCTTATCAAGGTGAATTTCTTTGAGTTTTCTGCACTGACTCTTCGCTGGGTTCCTTGGCCTTTGTTTACCTTTTGCACCCTTTTTATTTTGATTGTTTTTTTCACAGCTGATTGGGAACCATCCAATTCTTTTATTGAGCTTTGTTTTGAATTACCTTCTTTGAAAAGTTTTCCTTCCACTGTTTTAAATTTGTTGGGGCCATGTTTCCTGCCAAAGAACACCTTTCTAACAGCAGATCGATCTGCATATTTAGGCTTGTTCAGATATTTCTCACAGGAGTGTAAAATACAAGATGATTCCAAGTATGCAAACTCAGTAAGCGAAACACAGTTTTCAACTGTGGCAAACACTGGGAAAAAAGAGGTCCTTACAAACTAGAAAGTCACATTTATCAGTACTGATCAATTCAACTCCTACTGCAGCTACAAAATGATGGATGAAGAGGAAAGCTACAGCACTCTGATTCCAACTTTGGTTATTTCATGTCTTTAACATGCATTTTTTTTCTTTTTGAAGGTAATCATCAAATTGGAGCCTAATATGAACCAGCAGAACCAGAAGTAATACATTTTATTTCTATTCAATTCAGCTTCACTAATATAGCACCAATTCATAGCAAATGTCATCTCAAGGCACTTTGACAGTACAGTTCAAGTTGTTCCAAATTAGCCTAATCTATACATAGCCATTAAAATAACAATAATAATTATTGCTTTGCCAAGGAAACCAACACATTGCATCAAAACTTTCCTTGGATAAAATTCCTCATCCTGAACAAGCACCAGGCGACTGTGGGAAGGAAAACCTCTGTCAGAACCAGACTCAGGGAGGCCAGACATCTGCCTGAGAGGACCTGGAAGAAGTTCAAGCTTTCTTTCCTCCCAATTTCTTTCTCATTCTTCAACAAAAAGCTGATTCAACTTTCCAGATAAAAGTTGCTCCAAGTCATCAATTTCTACTCCTGGGATCATGGAAAAATGTGCAACTAACTCCGGTCATGGAGTCTGAGGATCCAGGCCTCACAAGACAGGTTACAAACATGAAAGTTGAAATCACAAATTGCATATGGTGATTTTAAAGTTTTAGATTTTTTAAAATATAAGGATTTATAGTGTATGTTTTACTTCTGTGTACATAAGTGTATTTGTGTACTTACACATGTATATTTGAATGTAGTTATAGTGATATGTAAATATTCTCCTCACCTTGTCTGCAATTTAGTAAGAGCAGATGTCACTTTTTGACACCAAAACCCTCTCGATTCTCCCAGAAGAACATCCAGTCACTCGTCTGTTCAAATAATTTATAAACGGTGACATTTCCTGATCAGCTCACTGTCAGATATTCCTCTACAGACCATCCACAGGCTCCCAAGGTATTGATTAACATTTCAATTTTGAGGGAAGGTAAGAAATCGGTTTGTTCTGTTTCGTTAAGAGAGCATGCCCCAAGCAGTGAGTTATTTGAAATTTAAATGAAGGTAAGAGTGCCGCTTGAAGGCTTGAGGGAGTTTCAGTCAGCTGACCTTCAAGGAGAACAAGCGTGAGCTTCGACTTATAAAACCACACTGTTGTTGACTTTGGTTGATAAAAAGAGAAACAAAAAAACACAAACATCTTGGGGTTTGTCCCAGATGTCATCAGACACCACAATGACAGACATTCATGGTGAGTCTTTTATCACCCGTTAACCTAACGTGTATTTTTTGGACTGTGAAAGAAAACCTGCTAGAATTCGAAGCAGGAATCTTCTGAAAAGATGATGCCACCACATCCCTATGCCACATCTGACACTGTATTAATGATTCATCTTTTTCCTTTTTTAATTTTAGGACTATTTCAGTAGCCTCCACCTGAAAGTGGAGACTGAGCCAAAGGAGAATGATCTCAGCATTCTCCTCATATGCCTCCGCATATGAGGGTCATTACCTGAACCACCCATGATGCTTATATTTTATTTTATTATATATTAAGTGTTTGAGCTTTCAAATGTAGACTTTACTGTCAAGCATTTCATGCAACCAAAACCAAACCTACAGCTCACTCATCATCCTCACAGGTACTTGTTATTGCAAAAAAAAAAAAAAAAAGCCCTATTGTATTTTATCATTGATAGAGATCACGGTCAGTTTGGTGGATGGGGTGGGTGGGACTGGTTTTGTTTTTACTGTTAAAGGACTTTGTGCTACATTTTATTGTACGAAAAGTGCTACATAAATGAAGTTTGATTTGATTTGATTTGATTTAAGCGTGATCAATGCTTCTTAATCACAGCAATAGAGACAATATAAATATTAAGTATGCCATAGTACAATTACACATCTTTGATTGTTTCGTTGCATCACACAACCAAACACTAGTTGTTTTCATCACAGACCTCAAGCTGAAACTGAAACGGAGCAGGTCTTTGTGAGTTAAATGTTTACAACACTTACTTCATCAGTGCCTCACTGACAGCCTGTTGCAAAAACTCTGCTTGTATTGCATCTTTCTTTACAATGTCTGGAGATATTTCTCTTAAGTTTTTCCTTTATAATACTAATTTTTTGAAGTATTTTTCTTTGCTGTTTTGGTGGATATGCTGCTTAAAGGGCTTCTGCTGGTAATTGTGTCACTTTTAAACATCTGTTATGATGAGGGAACAGAGACATATGGGAGCTGCTGATTTCAATCAATGAAAACTTTATTTATAAAGCATATGCTGTAAGACCACCAAAGCACTGTACAGGGGAAGAAAATATACAACAAGATAAAATCATAGAAGAAAAACAAAAGCGGTAATCAATAACAATAAAATAAACAATAAAAGGCAAAGGACAATGAAAGGACTGGTCTACTGATTCTGTTCTCTGGAGTTAAAAGTCAGTGTAAAAAGATGAGTTTTTAATAGATTTTAAATCAAAAGATTTTAAATTAAGTCTCCGACTAACCTAGTCACAAGTCCAGTCCTGGGAACTACCAAGAACATTAGATCTTCAGATCTCAGGGCTCTACAAGGATGACAACTATGAAGGAACTCAGAAAGAGGAGGTGCCACACCATGTAAACATTTAAAAACCAAGAGTGAAATCTTAAAAACAATTCAATTACCCCAACAAGTGAATGTTGGGGTAATATGCTCACACCGTCCTGTCCCCGCTAATAGATGGGCAGGTGAATTTTGGACCAGCTGGAGATGGAGGAGGAAAGACTGGATAATCCCACTATAAAGGGAGGTGCAGTAGTCCAGTCTGGAAGAGATAAAAGCGTGAATGACCCATTCAAGGGCATCGTGAGGAAGATAAGGTTTAACTTTACTAATTAGCCTCAAATGATAAAAACTAGACCGGGCTGCTACACTGATCTATCAAATTTGAAGTTTTTATCAAAAACAACTCCATGATTCCCAATAAAGAGAGAGCTAGAAGAATCCAGTGGAGCAACAGCACTGCTGCATCCTGTCAGCAGGTCCGTTGTCCCAAACACAAAGACCTCTGCCTTATTTTCATTTAAGCAGATGAAGTTCAGCTCCACCCATATTTTGACTCTAGCTGAAGATAAACCACCTTCTCAAAAGATTTTTAGAAAAAAAAAGCAGCTTTGAAACAGTCTGGGGGGGAATACTGTCACTTGGGCAGTACGAAGGCCACAGGATTTAAATGTTCTGAAAGCAAACACTAGTAAGTCAGCGTTGTGCCTTTCTGGGATCATTGTGAATTCACAACTTAAAAGTGGAGGCAGAATAAAGAGGAGATCCTGTCGTTTTACTGAGGTCTACATGCGAAGAGGCCGTAGTTGGATTTCTGCAGAGGTGCAGGTCTGGTTACGGTGTAGAGTACAGCGTAAGTTCATCAGCTACATGCCCCTTGAGCCATCAGAAACACCTGAATGTACAGCAGCATCACTCTGAGCGATATGCTCCTTCATTTCTTCATCAAATGTACAAGAATCTACAAAAACAAGATTCAGAACAACTACTTTGTATGGCTGCTTTAGGAAATTATTTAGGTGCTTTTTTAAAAAAAAAAAAACACGTGACACCATATTTATGAGCTATTCTTAAAAATGATTGTTTTCAGTGGTAATAAATGAGGTTCAGACGGGAAGTGAAGCTAGTGAATACCATTTACATTTTGTAGTTTAAAGGTGGGGTTTCATGAGATTTGCTCAAGAAATAACAAGAGAGTTACATCAGCTAAATCAGTTAAAAGTTCATGGATACAGAATGATCAGTTCTTCAGCTACAGCCTTGATGACTATTTCAAGTGGCCTGTGAGTGTCATTCTTCTTTCAGGAGTAAACATCCCAGAAGAGCAATAAATCCTCTCTGTTTGTTTGTCTGTTCAGTCTTCTTCACCGCTTCCACCTTAAACCATGAGACACCTGTCCCTTTGTGTGATACTTGGCCACACAGAGCTCACATAAACACACACACATAAACACACTGAAACCTGGAGGAGTTTCTGCTCTGTCATTTGGCACATTTTGTAGGTGAATCAAAGGAGAGAGAGAGAGAATGAGGAGGGAGAAGAGAGCCAGAGGGAGCAATCTAGGCTTTCCACTCCAGAGAAAGGCCCTCTTTGTTGAGCTCTCTTCTCTAGACTCCCCCTCCCCCGTCCATCCACCCATATCCACCCTTCCAAACGCTGCCCTCCCTCCCTCCCCTCCAAAGCCCGGCTGGATTTTTCATTAAACGCTATCAGAAATGTGACTGCTCCTATTCATGGGCAGATGGAGGGGCCGGCTGCACGGCTGGAGACCAGTACCTTCGCTGCAGAATGACAGGAATCTGTAGGTGAAGGTCCAGGCAGACTTGAGAGGGCCAGGAGAGGAAGAATAAACATCTGTATCACTCATGTTGTTTTATCTCTGATTGCTATTTCCAAAGCTTTTCTATGCCTCTAAAATATTCATCTCACTTTGTGTTTGACCATTGAGCTCCAATGCCGATTTATCTCCTGGAAAGCCTCTTTTGTTTGCAGAGAAAGAAAAACAATCCTTTTTTTTTTTTTTTTGTCTTGAGGCTCCTCTAAGTAAGACCTTCTTGTCTTCATTTTTTCAAAGGCTATTTAAAGAGTTAAGGGCACTTTGCTTAAAACAACATACTGTGTCATGGCTTCTGCATACAAACAGCACAACCTGACCCCTCCACTGTGCATAACTCTCTAAAGGAAACCACTGAACCTCTCGTAGTGTTAATGAGTGGTCGATTATGTCACGATACAATAGAAAAGCAGCAGGTTGGAGGGAAACACAAACAATGACTTCCGCAACAGCAATTTAATCCTTAGGTGTTAAAACCTGACACAAAGTGGACAAAGGCAAGGAGGCTGGCACGAATAAATCCTGAATCAGAAGATTAAACAAAAAAGGGAGTGGTAATCTTTTGTGTGAAAAGGTCCTTCGTCAGCCTTTGAAGTTGGTGAGACCTTCCAGCCGTCCTCAACCTGTCTTTGTAAGCAGCCACAATGTCCCACAGCACCTCACCTCACTTTCATCTGCCATCGTCTTAGGGGGCAATTAATGCCATTCAGGTCTGCCCAGGGAGAGTGGGGAGGTGGTGGGAGGACTCATCTACTTGTTGAAGCTTGACAGCAGTTTAGTGTAGTCTAATGTGGAGCAAACAGGCAAGTGGCATCTCTTGATTTGAACCCTGAAAAGCCACCACCAGTCTCCTCTCTTGTTATTATTTCCAACTGATTGGGTTTCTGTTTACAGACAGGAATGGAAACCAGCCAGACTGTTGCTTAATGAATATTTCACTGCCTCCGCACAATAAGCCTCCCATGATAGCCCCATGAATAAGGCTCCGCTCTGCTCTGCAATTCTGCCACACAGAGAGCAATAACTCCAGCTCATGCTCGATGAAGCTGCATGCGAGGAGCAGCCTCAGGTTTTATCTGTGACCTTTTTGCTCTCGGCTATAGTTCCTTTACTCTGGGGACTCCTACTGTTTCTCCTTTGCTGCTCTAATACAGTGGCTCAGACCCCAGCATCTGCAAGAGGCAGGGGAAATAAAGCCTCCATTTGCATTACGTAATTTCATGCATTATTCAGAGCTTCAGAGAATCATTTCACCTAGACAACTCCTCAGAGGGCAGTGCAGATAACTGTTAGTGACAGGACTGGCTCATGAAATGCAGAGTGACTTAACCATGCAATCTGCAGATATTACCCCTGCAGAAACCCCTGGTTTTTATTGGAAAATAGAAACCAGCACACTCACACAGATGCCCTCCCACAAGAGTACACTCTCGCTGCTATTTTCTCTTTTTCTTTTCCTGTCACTCAAGTAAAACCAAATGCACTTTAATGTAATTTATTATTATTTTACGGTATATCTATTTCATGCTACCACTGATGTTTCAGAGGCTTACAGCTGAGATAAGTAGGAGTTTTTCTTCTTACACTCAAAACCACAAAAAAGGCAAAGACAAAAAAAAAAAAAAAAAAGATTTTCAGATGCTGTTAGATAATGATGCTCTGTGCTGCTCAGTGTATTTTTTTTTCTGTGGGATATTATACTGTCCTTGTCAAAAGAGGCTGCCTGGAAAGATTTCATGTCATAATCTGTCATTTTTAATAAGCCACAGTAGTTTGAATACAAAACTCACAGAAGAAGCAAAGAGAGTGCCGACAGCCCAATTAGTGCAATCAAACAGTCAATGCAGCACACATTACAGTCTGCTGCATAGAGGGACTTATCACTACAACCGGACATTGTTTCTGTGCTATTCCAGGCTCACGACAGGACAGAGGCCAAGAAAAAAAAAAAAAAAAAAAAAAAAATTTCAATAGGCATGCAGTTTTTGTTGCAGCCAGTAAAGATTGCAGCACAAGAAAAAAAGCCCTCTAATCATAGACAATAGAGTGTGTTTCATTAAGCCAGATAATGGTGTGTGCATTTCATTACCATAGATAACTAGGAATATTTAGATGAGGGATGAGGTGCTCATAAAGCGCCAGTTGGTAGCCATGGCAACCTGGATCTTGGCAAACAAAAGTGTTGGGAGAAAATGTTTGCTTGGGGATCGGAAGAAAAGGGGAAAGAGGGATAGAGGCCGACTGAGAGGAGGCTCCCGGGCCAGAGCAGTCATGTGGTTTTTCTTTCTCAGGTGACCACTGCAGTCCTCCTTTGTTTTCAAAACTTAAATATTCCTCTCTCTGTAGGACCCTCAGGATAATCACATGCTAATGTAGCCGCCAGCCAAATAATAAACTTAATCACCCAAATGCAGAAATCAGTGTGCGTAAGAAAGCCTATCCATCCATCTCACACCGCCTCTGCGAATATCACAACACCCCCCTCCCCATGCGTAGCTCCCACTGCCGGTCCAGCCTGACTTTATTTGGTATGAATTTCAAATGAAGATGCTTTCTGACAATAAATCAGGTCTCTCTGCCTAAATCAGCACAAACGCTGACCTTGACCCTGGGAGATGGTTCTCATTCATTCTGCTTCAGAGCTGTCAGTCTGAGGACAAAGAGCTGGATGGGTTATGTTACCCTGGAAGACGCCGAGACAGTGGAAATCTATTTGTGTTTGGCAGCATGCAGCTTTGAGCTCCGCTCCACAGAGTCTCTCTGTATTAAACTATAAACATTAGTTGCAGCAGGAGAATTAGGTGCTGAAGTGAGTGACAGTTCAATACAGCTAATCTGACATTTGCAAACAATAACACTGATGCCTGCATTTTTCATAATAAACTGACTCGTCAAGCTTCCATACAAGCCGAGGCGCAAACGCTTCATTTAACTGAACACACTAGAATTTATCTTTTACGCTATCTTGGCCACATGACTAGTGAATGTTTTTCTTCATTCAGCAGTTGAAAACATGCACAGTAAGCTCATTTCATTCTGTTTGCTTTCAGATCCTTTACATTTTTTTTTTTTTTTTTGCTGAGGCATGATGGGAAAGGAAAGAGCTTTGCAGTTATTTGATCATAAATACAATATTAATTTGTATTACTATCTATTCATGCCTCTCTAATGAAAAGTTAAGGAATGTCTAGAGTTCCAAGAATTAAGTTTGAGCTCAGGTATAAATAAGATAAATGTCCAACCAATCTACACTATGTTGCTGTGCAGTATTCATATATATATATATGCATACACCACTCACCACTTAATAAGGAATACCAGGAGCACTTAATAAAGTGGCCAGTGCACATTTAATAGCTGTTGAGACATCCTTGAAGGCTTAAATCGAAGAAACTGGACTTCCATTTCTTGGTCCAGCTGCCTTGAGTCAGTCCTGCGAGGATTACTGTGACCTGGATAACCGAGGGTCTACACCTGACCAGCTTAGCTGTTAGAAGACTTCACTCAAAACGACAAATGTGGAGATCATGGTAGCACTAGTGAATCATTAAAGAAGCAACACATTCCCTCTGGAGCCTAAATCATAGTTAAAAAACAATGTGTGAATCAATTTAACAGCTGTTGAGAAATAAACTTTGACCTTCTGAAGCTCCAGCAGCAAAAGTCAGGGAATCGTCAATAAACAGAATTCTTTCAGGATTTGTCCTCTGGGCGCCGGCACAGCCGTACTGGATGTTTGAGTTCACTTTTTGAGTCCACCTTTCACTCAGATGCATTAATGAACACCTGGCAAGATTGACCAAACTGGTCTCTGTGAGCCTCAGATGTCTGAACATAATGGCAAATTTAAATAAGAGTAGGTGGTATACGCTACTAAACTAAAACTACTACAGCGTATTATCCAGAAATCAGAAAATAACTGCACATGACCCACGCTAGGATACGAGCCGTTACATGAAAGCAAGTAGGATGCCATATGGACAGTTATGTTGTTTCATCACATTACTGTGACCACAGCTCTGCTGTAACACGTTTGATTCAAACAAATTTATTGAAAAAATATCTGCCTCTGGACCTATTTTGTGGTACATATTTAATATGCATCAGAAAGCAACTCCTCTTTATTAAAAATAACATTATTTTACACCTGTTTAACAAGGGAAATTAGAGATAAAGGTGGACTGCTATGAGCTTTATAATGCATTATTTTGATTTTGATTAATAATGTTATTTTTTCAGGTGTTGATTTGCAGATAATAGAAGAGAAAATAAGAGTTTAAAAAACATCTCCTGCTTGCATAAATCCAGAGAAAAGCTAGAGCTAAACTAGGAAAGGAAGAAAGTTATTTCATCTAAACACGACAAACAGGAAAAACCAATTTTTCTCGTTGAAACAATTATAAAATATGAAAAACCACCCAGGTGGAAACGCTCAGAGACATTTCAGAGTAAAGTCAGCTTGTGACAGTGAGGCTCGAAGAGCTGATTCCCCAGATAATGCAAGTATGTGTTGGAGGAAGCAGAGTCTGAGTAACATGATCAGGCTTTCTGGGCTTGACAGGCTGAACCTCTCTCAGGGTGGCCCATCTGGCCAGCAACCAGGCAGTGGCGCCAGCCACCGGCTCCGCTGTGCACAGACCCATCTGTGGTCCTGTGTGGTATCGACCATCGCGCTGCCAGGCCACCGCTAATCTGCACATGGGTCTGGTGGTGTGTGAGTGCTGCAGATGGGATGATGGGTAAACTAATGGCAGCAAATGGCTTGGTGACTTTCCTTTTTTTTTCTTTTTTTTTTAAAAAAGTAAACTTGTACAGATGGCTGGAATGTACAAACGTTTAAGAGCCAGAGAGGATTTCAGGTGAGTAGTATGGCTGAAGACATTTGGCAAAACCTTCAATACACTTCACTACGGTTGGGTTTTAGTGCAAGTGAAACAGTTAAAACATTACTTGTTAACTATTTGGCTATAGAAGAGTTTTTACTTAGAATTTGTTTGGACAGAACAAAAGACTGCCATTTGCCTTTACTCTGTCTGTCTGTCTGTCACAAATACAACCCAGATGACAGTTTCCTGAGGTCCTAATTAAATGACCGTGACACACATGTTGCAAAAAATACCACCAGATTACGGTACAAAGCTCCTTTTTAAACCACATCCTCACAGCTCTGTTTATAGCAGCTGGTGTCACAGCGTTACAGCTTTGTGCTATTCATTTCAGAGTTACTGTAAACACACCATGATGGGATGTAGGGGGGACCGTAAGATCAGGGAGCTGGGGAAGTTCTGTTCTGACCTGGGTGTGTGATGCCGCAGAAACATGAAAAGCTGACCGAGCGACATGTTTTCAAACTATGACGGAGTCTTGGAGTTGTTGGTCTCTTCACGTGTGTGCTCCCAACCACAGCAGGCGTTATTTTTCACAATATGTGCCCTTTAAACAAGCAGATAAAAAAGAAGAGCAGATTGTCTTTATCTAAAGATGCTCAAGTCCACTTGTTAAGTCATATCGAGTTAAATATACAATTATTGACAAAACATTTCTAATCACTCTGCTGCTTAATTGTGTGTTTTTATTATTATTCACTAAACACAGCCAAAAATGATGTTACATTTGCAATGTCTACACAGAAAGTAAGAACCTTTTGAATGGCCAGATGTCAAGGTGAGACATGGGTTTTATGAGTTGGGGCATGGGCTTTGCTGTAGACACATCAGGTATCAGAATTTCTTCCATTAATGTGGGCTGTAATTTCTAAACTAGATGAGCTACTTTCTTCTGTTTTTTGTCTTCTTACTCCATTTTCTAACCCCAAAAATGACATGAAAGCTCATTCATTTAACCAAAAAAAAAGAAAAAGAAAAAGAAAGAAATCCTTGAACAAAGCCATCCCCTTCAGTGTCAACCCAATGAACCCAAGTCAGTTCCCTCCAGAGTGTACAGTTTCCTTGTAATTCACTTTCAGGAAACAAAATGCAAGATGAGTGAAAATGGATGTGGAAGCATCTGTAGAGCTGAAAGATCACAGGAGACAGCCGAGACACATCTGCCTCAGAGATCTGACAGTCCATGTGGTCCAAGTGCGTGGAGTTTACGGCATATGAGCAGCGGACTGTGAGGATTTCACTGCACATCAAACCGGGTGGAACATTTTCGTCAGACTCAGTCGTCTCTGCGCGGAGCTACAGTTTACAGCAGGAAGCAGACTTCAACTTGTGAATGGCAGCTTCATTAATAAATCTATCTTTGTCATCACCGTTGTCCATTTTCAGTCATGTAAGTGCCGATATTTGTCCTGTGGTCACATTAATTCACTAAACTTATCTAACAAGTGTCAACATGCTAAACCTGGCCCTGAGGCTGAATAATCCAATAAAAATAACATGTAGAGTGTAAATCTGTGGTTGACATAAGAAAATGGCATGACCTCTCAAACCTTAAACGTTCGTGCCTGTGGTGTAACCGACAGCTGAAGGTTAGTTTAGCTCTTGTTCTGGGTGTTTGCGACACCGGGATGCATTTCAAAAAGACTTGAGAGATGTATCTGATCCTATGCACTCATTTAGTTTACATTTACCCTCATTTGGGTTCATGCAAGCAAATTAAAGGCTAACACAAAATACCTGTTAGTGGTATTAATGTAGCAGGATCATTACACAGTAAGGAAACATTCATGCACAGACATGCACACACAGTCCTGAATAGAAATGACCAGAGATGATGGCATGGTGACAACACCACCAGCTCCAGCAGAGCCACGGTGTTAAAGTCGTGAACAGGACCTCATGGAGGCTACAAAGTGGCCCGTTCAAGTCTGTATAACTTTAAGTGCCCCTTTTAATGTCAGTAAATATCAGTGTTTATCATTCCAGTGCAATGGCGGTCAAAGTGCTTGATTACATGATTAAGAAGATCGAATCATCACATCAGCTCCCTTTCAAATGTTTTATTAACAAGAGGATTCAGCAGATGTCGAGAAACATTATTTTAGGTGGGTATGAAGTCAGTTTTGTTTATAAGGCTATTGAGTTTATGTATAGGCTGTACGTGACATTTCTGCACCTAAAGATGGAACTGAAGAAATAAAAAATTACCAAAGGTTCCACTGTGCGGCTTTAAATCACAGCTAAGTTTGATGTTTACCACCTCTGTTCAGTTTCATGCTGATATCATTAAGTTAGGGCTAAGCACGTGGGACAGCTGAGAGTGATGAGACTTTCACTAGCTAAAGTATTTGGTTTAAAATAAAAATATTGTACAGATATATATTTTGGGCAGATGGTGGTGTAAACCTGGGTTAAAGGTTTTTGTAACTTTTTTTTTTTTTAGGTAGAATTCTTCAACCACGCAAGAGTGTCTGTAAGAAATTTCACAAGAACCCAGCTGTTAATGTTGGTCAACCTGAGACAGAATGGTGGACCAGGACATGCCTGCCCAGAGAGGATGAGTCCAACCTTAGGTCTACGTTTCTCCAATTGAGTCATGTGTCACTACAGGATCATACCAGAGGATACGTTTTAGGATAATGTGGAAGTTGTTAAAAACTGGTTAGCCTTCAAACGCATGCTATGATGCATTAAGTTCTACACTTGTGCACATGTTTCAGGCACAGATGGGCACAGAAGCAGTTAAAGTCCCATGAGTGCCACTGTGAGCATTATGGTCAAACCATAAAATAGATGCACATATCAGCATTTCTTTCATCAAGGTAATTTTTTGAACGTGAAAAAAAAAAAAAAAATACCACAAGTGGACTTCAAACAGCTCACAGTCCACTTGCCTGGCTGCACAGTTTAAAAGCTCAACATGGTGTGTGGGACAATGGCGGCTCTCCAAAGCATTGTGGTAATCAGGGCCAATGGAATTTTCCCTGCATCATTAAAAAGGGATTGGTCCGTTCAGTGTGTTCATGGGAAGTGCCGTTAGTTAACCCAACAAAGGTGCTCTGGCTGCAGACCCCCAGAGATGAAGGGCATCGCAGGAGCTCAGTGAATCCAAGTCTAATCCTCTCGGCCTCATTGTACCGATACACTCTAAGCCCTCTGACTACTTCCAGCTCTAATCTCAGCAGATTTGAGGAGAGTTAAACAAGTTCCTGATCCGGGAGCCCACAGGTTCCCTCCTCCTTTCTTTGCTCTGTTTTTGGTGACAAGTTCAGTTACAACGGCTGCCCTCAACTGAGCTTTTACTCCACATTTGGAGGGAATTATATATGTCATTTAAGATTGCGTTTAAACCAGCGTTACAAAGTAATTTGCAAACATCCATGAAAGAAACTGGCTTCTCCAGACGTGACTTTGTGCAGATTTAAGTCATTAATAAGTATTAAAGACAAAGGGTATTTTATTAAATCTGTTTATTTTTCTTGTTGAGAGAAAATAATCCAATTGAAGATTTTTCAATTCATATAAACAGACAACCATTTTATGAAGAAATTGTCAATTATAAACAAAAAGAAAAGAGTTGGTTTATTCAATATCAATTGTAGCTTAATTTTGTCTAATTCAGGTTAAGGAATCCACATTATTTACTTTGTGCTGAAAAGAAATTAAATGGCTTGTTGATTTACAGGAGTGATTTTTGTTGATCTTCTCATTATTTTCTGAATTGATGGTTCACTTCTTAATAATTGCAAGAGAAAATAGAGAAAAATATCCATCATTAACTGAAAGGGGGATTTCTTTGAACAATAAAGACCAGAGACGGGTAGTTTATGAGTTTAAAACAATCTGAAGTGCCTCGGACCAAAGAATCATTGACTCTCTTTAATTTAAAATCACTCTCTGCACACAAATATACAAACACTTTCCTTTTTTATTCCTAACACTCAGGTCAAGAGGGTATTCTCTATATCTTTGTGAACACATGGATGCTGCTTGGTAGGGGCGGAGTTTGGGGGGCACGTAAAAGCAGACGGCATTCAGCTAGTCGGTGGTTTTGACAAAGCACTTGACAGACCGAAAGACACCGCCTAATTTGGAGTTGACCTCGGCTTGTTTAGCGTTCCCTAATTTCTGCTTGTGACCGTGGCACGTGTCTGGGGTTGCCTGGACTCTGCGGTCTGGAGACGGCGGAGGGTGTGTGGGTGAGTGTGTGTCTGTATGCAGATGGACAACCGTTAGGGATGCAGTCTTATATTCCCAAGAGGGGGGCAGAGGTCAGGGATCAAAGCCCCAACTGACTCCCACGTCCAGCTCTGCGCCTGGAGGCGCACAGTGACCCAGAGGGAACCGAAGCGCCGGCAGTCCACATTATGCAGTTTATGCAATTAACGGGAATGAGTGGGGGCCCCGGGGGGCTGGTGTGTGCTTCTGAAACTGTATCTTTAATGGAAGAGAAGGTTGTGATGTGTCTCCTGTGCCAGGCCGTTGCAGCTTGCACAATGAAGCAGTGCAGCTGGTACTTGCCACACACACACACACACACACACACACACACACACACACACACACACACACACACACACACACACACACACA
>JAOWBL010049372.1:0-24548 GCA_028564865.1 Zenarchopterus dispar | reverse complement strand
TATCCATCCATCCATCCATCCATCCATCCATCCATCCATCCATCCATCCATCCATCCATCCATCCATCCATCCATGTCTTTGTTTTCAGGGTCTTTGAGTATACCAAATTTCCAGTTCATCACAGGCCATATTAGCATCATAAGGCATTCTTTCCTAATCCTGTTCCTCTGGGCACACTGCCTTGCATGTTTTAGATGTTGCCCTGCCCTAGAACACATGGTTCAGAATAATGGGCCATTGAGAGAGTCGTGTAAACCCTGATGACAAGCTGACAGTTATTCAATTGGGTGACTGTGAGCAGGGAAACATCTAAAACATGAAGGGCAGTGTCCTCTGAGGAGCAGGGTTGGGAAACACATAAAGTCATAAAGTAACAACTATCACTTTGTTAGTGATGCTGGAAATTCAAAAGAGAAAAGAACAATCCAGAAATATGAACTGCAACTTGGTCACAAAGTGTTCATATTTACATCTTGTTGTCCACACAGTTACTGACGTGAATCCCAGTCAACAACTGTAGATAATTGTCATTGGGACAGAATCATGCCCTTTCTTTTCATAAAGGAAGTCAGTGTTTCTTTTTCTAAAGAGTACAACAGGGGAGGATAGAAGCACTTTTTCTTAGAATTTAGAGAATTTGCTGAGCCATTTCCATGGTTGCCACAGATACTTCTTGTTCATTTCATTCACTTACGAACCAATCTAACCACAAAAGACTTTTTTACCGGCTTTTAACTTAAATGGGGGTGTCCTGATGAAAGTCAGGTTAATCTTTGACATGCTTGAGATGAAAAACACTGAGCCTCCTGCTGTCTCACAATAATTACATACTATTGTTTTACTTTACCTAAATGGCTACATATTGCTTTTATATGTCAAAAGTTAAATAGGGTCATACATTAGGGCTATCAACGCTATTGTGACACAATGCAACTGTTTTAGTTACATCATGAAACCTTGACATTTCTTTACTAAACTTCCAACAAAAACGCCATGTGAATAATAAGTCTGGTCAATAATGTGAGCACTGTGAGTTGAAGAAAATCAATCTGAAGTCAGATGTAAAAAAAAGAGAGTACGTCACTAGATAATAAAACAACATAGTTGATTTCATATGATGAAATCAAGAAACTGCAATTTAAAATGATTCATTATCCAGAAAAAAGGGAAAGGATTATAGCATTCTACCTCTCAAATGTGTACTAAAAGACAGTTTAGAAATTATGCACTCTTACTACTGTAGGAGATAACTTCTGAAGCATGTGCAAAATAAAATATGGCAACTTGTGCTTTAATTTTTTTAAACAAAATTTATAACTTCAGCCTTTCCTTATACCATTTCAGCACTTCTCCACTGGTTTAATGCAGCAGTAAGAACATCTCTCATCTGTGGCTGATTCAACTCTTTAACCTTCCTTGATCAAAGACTTGCCATTTCCTTAATTAGCCCCACAAGTGCTAAATGGTTGGAGATAATACCAGATTTATTGAGTATAAGGCCTCTACACATGCGCCTGCTGCACACATACACCAACACAAATGTCATGTTTTTGCCTGCTTTTGGAAAATAGAGCTTGGACTCAATTCCTTTTCCAGTGCCTGTTAACGATCGCAATCAAGTTCCATTACTGTGACGTCAATATGATGCCCAATGCGTCTTTCCCGTATCTTCCACTGTCCGCTGCTGTATTGACTAAATTGCTTTCTTTCTTCTTTTTTTTTAAAGTCACATGCTTTCCCGTACCTATCTGTGATCTATGCCGGGATTGAGCTTGATGCCCTGTGTCTGGAAATGAAGGGACACACATTTGTATGATGGCCTGTTGTGATCGAAAACTCTTCAGCTTTTGACTCTCTCTCTCTCTCTTTTAAACTGGCAAACTCAAAGCTGACTTGTATTTTATGCAGCACACTTAAAACTAAACCTTCAAGTGGACTTTAATTCAATTGTTAGACGACAGGTGGGTGGTATGCATTGTCAGGATTAATATTGTTATGGTGTCACAGGAGATACATCAATTGAAAGGCTTTTCCTTGTAATGTCGTAGTCTCTTGACCTTCTTAATGGATTAAGTAAAGAGTGATTATCTTGCAAAAGCA
Source organism: Zenarchopterus dispar (assembly GCA_028564865.1). Lineage (NCBI taxonomy): Eukaryota > Metazoa > Chordata > Actinopteri > Beloniformes > Zenarchopteridae > Zenarchopterus > Zenarchopterus dispar. Next base: position 22,447 of record JAOWBL010049372.1, on the reverse strand, counting down.
AGAAAATAAAGAGCAGGGATGTTGAAGGTACAGTCTTCTGTTTGTATCAAGTTGTTAGATTTCAACCTTATATGTTTATCTAAGACTGTTAAAAAAAGTAGATGTGATCACCTAATGTTGATCATTTTGGAGCTTGAATTGACCATATTTGGACAAAAGTGTAGAAATGCAGAGCAATAATTTGGATTTGGATATTATCAGATTGGTTTAAGGACTTATTCACGTGTGGAAATAAATCTGATTTGAATTGAGTATGTGTATTTGGATCTGGTGTCCAAGTGGACAGATTAGATTTCTTCTTAATGTGACTCAGACGTCCTTGAAAATGTGAGTCGAAAATGACTTTAACACAAGTGGACGGGTGTTCCTCTTTCTTCTCCACTTTGAACTATTCTTATTTCTTTGCTGACCTCTAAGAAGTCTTCAGATAACAATAGTTTGGATATTAATTTTAGTTGTGTCTTTCCCAATTTCAAGAATGACGAGGTCGACTTGGAGTTTTAGATAACAGCCACTGACTTTTACTAAACCATTTGACAAAATAAATTTGCACATGTGGAACTCCCAGGAGGTGTGTCAGTGTGGTAAAAAACTAAATTTTCTACTTCACCTGCGTTCAATGAAAATAGTCTGTTCATTTATCATTTTCATCCCTTTTCACCTAACTAGCTCTACAACAGCAGCCAAACACTATCTACTTAGTATGTTATTTCCCTACATGTAAGTCCAGATACCACATATGGGTAACTTTTGAAATATGATGAAAGTAGTTAATCTAATCAAAATGTAATCAAAAAAATTGAAAATGGTCCAATAATTTGGATTTGCCACCAAGACCTTCAGTGCAAATTCAGTCAATGACAGAAATCTCTTAAGTCCTTTGAGAAGGAGCGGCAGCATCCAAACTTTCTTCAGAAGGTGTTTATGACCTGCAGGTATAGACCTATATTAACAAATTAAGCTGATAAGACAGGATGTGAATGTTTCTTTATAAAGATATTCTATAATTTTGCATTGCAGGACAAATAAAGTATTTATCTATCAAGAAAGACGTCAATATTTTTTCCCAGTTTCTTCTTCATAGTCTATAAAGTAACATTTTTTCTGTTTTTTTTTTGTCTTGTCCCGTTTTACTGTCTTTTATTTTTAACAATCCTTTATTATGATTGTGTCGATTGTTCCCACCTGTGTCTTGTTTTTTTTAAAAAAAAATAGTCTCTTCTCTTTTTGAATATTCACTGCTTGACTTCCCTTCAAGTTGATTCATTTTTAGATAGTTTTTGCTGTTTGAACTTTTTGGATTTTTTTTCTTTTGTCCTTTGGTCATTTTAATGAAAATATACTTTCCCCCCTTACATACATGCGAAATTCAGATACTGAAAGAATAAATTTTAAATCTCTTGAAGTCTCAAGGAACATTTTTTAGAAACTAAACAGAGATTACCTTTGCCATTATTTGGCAAAAGTTGCAGATTTTATGCCAATACACTAAAACGTTAGATACTGTAAGACCGTCTCCGTAAGTCCTTTTACTTTGCTCACTGTGCCACAACTAATGCATGTTCAAGGATGTTTTATTTATTTATTTATTTTTACAATTACACAAAAAATACTGCTAATTATGACCAGGGGACAAAAAAAAAAAGAAGATTCACTACTGTTTTTTTTTTTCAAGTGTTTCAGTGACATTTGTTTGCAAGGACATCTTCAGAATAAATAATGTGTAATTGTGCTCTCTCACCTTGATCAAGTAGGGTGATATTTGCAAGGCCAACTCTCAAGTGTAGTTTAAACAAACTTCTCAGCACTTTCCATCAGACTTGTTGAATTCTACAATAAATACGCCTCCTTATGAGGAGAAAAATAGGGATTAACCCAGGGACCTGTGACTATAAAAATTTCATTAGAGACTAAAAGACCTCACAGATTTCATTCTAACTGAACAGTTACAGTACGATATAATCAAAGGCTCCTTTTCTCTCTGCTGATTTCTCACAGCTAGACCTATAACAAGGACAGAAACTAAAAATTACTGCCCTCTCATTACCTCCACCACGCAGCCTTGTTCCAGGCAATACTGAGGCTGTTCCTGACTAAACTTTGACTGTTTGGATATGACATTACACATTACACATTATTAGTATTAAAATAAGAAATTAATGCATCACTAAGGAGTTCCTTCCAAAGTGATTTTGTCTCCTGTCCCCATTGTTGTTTGTGACAATTGGATATTTTCTAACAGTAATCAATGGTAAAACTAGCTCATTAAGCTATAGCAGATGGCAACTAAGAGACCTGAAGTAATAATATAAATGAAAACAAGAATGACAGAGCAAAACTCTGAAAAAGAGGAAATCTCATACAATGATCGCAAAAGCAACTTAACCTTCACATCTGGAGGCGGATCACTTGACCAGCTGTACCCATTCACATTGCAAAAGGGTCCTGTACCCCTCTAATTCACAGCCATTTCCAGTAGTAGGTATAGAGCCAATTACACCGAGGAAGGAATGGCTTTAATGTAACCACTCATTCAGTAGCATCCAAGAACATGGCTGTAGAATTGCTAACAACACCTTGGGTCAACATGATTTCACTGCAAAACTGATATCATTTACCAACACCAGCCAATCAGAGGAACATTGAATGGAGAAAATGTATGCAGGCTGAGTGATGAATCAATTATCAAAATGGCTGTAAATGATGCTCAATTAATCAGCTTTTTCAGTTATCTGTAATGATAACAATCTATAATGGTAATTAAAACATTAATTTCAGCCTATATGCCAACTCCTTCAAGCTCTTTGGGTCCCTGTATTCTGCAATCCAATGCTGCATATTATTTGTGGTTTATCACAATCCTGGTTCATTGTTTCATCTCAGCGTGAAGCTTCTGGCGGCAATTTTTTTCCGAGACATACTGAGTCTATAGCTTACTTTGCCTCAGGGACTTGTCACTAAATGGAGACATTAATCAAAAAGACTCACATAATTAGACATGAACCAAATATGGAATACAAAGTCTGACTTGTTTGGTCATCATTTCTCCCATTTTGAATCAAGAACATTCTCTATCCATCTTTCAAATCGAGTGCAGATTTTTGTCCATAGCAAAATCAGACATTTTGAAGCCATGTCCTTTGTATCCTTATTAACAGCCAAGCGTCTGTGTACTCCTTGGCAAAGTAGCTAGGCTTTAGTTGTTGCTTAGCAACAGAGGGGAAATGCTCAGTGATGTTACGGTAGTCCATAGAATAGCAAAACCGCAAACAGTTAACTTTTGAAAGCCAATGCACAGTTCAAAGAGAAGAGACTGTTTATTGGAAGTGGAGCATTTAGAACCTATATTTTGTGAATGTGTTGTCACCCTTTCTTCCTACGGTCTTTACATTTAAACACTAAAAATTTATTCATTTATCACTATTATACAGAGTAGAACAAAATAGACACAGTGGTGTTTTTAAGGATAATTTTCAAACATGGAAAACAGGTAGGAAAAGCCAGTTCTCTTGTCCACTCTCTTTGTCTATCTCCTAGTGACTGACTGCTCTCGCTCTCTCTCTCTGTGTCTATCTCTGAATCTATGTAGCTTTCTCATTCTCTGCCAGAGCTGACACCTGCTGGCTGAGTACCAGTGATACTGACTAATAAATCCTGACAGCTTCTCGCCGGAGCCAATATTAATGCCCCGCATACCTGGCAGGCCAACCTGTGAGAGTGTTTCAAAAAAGCAGTATACTCAGGGTTTCTTATTTACCGACCACAGACAAGCAAATTAAAGGCTGGCAGGATTTTTGTCCTTTTTTCAGCTGTACAGCTTTGGGGTTAATTACCAGTCCCAGCCGCAGGCGCTGTTGCCGTGCTTGTTACAGTCAAAATGGCTTTTGACTTTTGTGTTAGATTTGCTGGTTTTAAGACTTTGAGCCACTGAACAATGTGGGTGTATCTCATCTGGTTTGTGTGCTTTTGTCATCAGAGGATAAGGAGGAGGTTAAAACTGCTCTGATGAAACTCGTAACCTCATTCCCTCCCAAAAGGTTCAGTTTGTTGTTCGTACAAGCTCACTGAGGAAGATCTTCATCTCATTTTACATTCACGTCACTGTGTGCCTCCTGCAGGCCTCCTGGGTTCGCTGTTCCTCTGAATCTCAGGCACCACAGGCAGCTGTTGAGTTGCTCTGCAGCAGAAAGGGATGCAGTCTTTGTTCTTTTTCTCTATAGGTTCACATCCATCTCTTTTACTTTAGTCTTCAGTTTATTTATTTGTGTTCATTTTTGGTGGGCTGGTTGACCTTTTATTTAAAAACGAATTTCAGAGTCTGGCTAACGAGAAGGTAAACGAGCATCAAGTATTTACTTCTGTTAAATCATTAACAGAAGTAAAATCATTTTGTAATTTGTATCTTGCCCCCATACGTTGCCCCCTCCCCACCCCACACCGATTAAAATAAACTTACATAAATGTGATGATGAGACACAACACAACATTACAATATGTATTAACTGTGATGACCCCAACCAGCATGAAGTGGGTAGAGAAAATAGATGGATGGCAGGACTTGTGGTCTGGGCAGCTGATGCTTTCGGTGACAGCTGCCAAAGCCTTGGTGTTAATTTTGTGCTTGGCTTGCTTGTAATATTGTTGGCTGTATGTAGTCTTTTGAAAACCAAAGTCAGTGATTCAGAGAGCGTGCAGTGAATTCCTTTTTGCAATCTGGGGTGCAAAGTGGATAAAAGGTGTGCAGTTGGGGAGGGGGGCTAATCCGATCCTCATCAAAATCAATAAATAGGCAAACACACTGTGCTCAAGCCTGTAGCACACAACAATAATTATAATTCCCCAAACAAACACATTAACTGTACTGAAGGACAATAAATGAATAAATAATAAGTAAAGCCACTAACTGATCAATTCAGCAAAATCTAATTGTCCTCAGTTATTAACACACTAAGTCCAAATATGAAATGGACATGTAGGTGTGATTTAAAAGTAGACTGGCCAGCCACACCTGTTTGCTTCACTGAAATTCTCTCTCATGAAATGTGTCTAATACTGTTCCCACTCAGAGAGTATGTACCAGCACATTTGCAAGTGGGCAGGAGCAGGTTTTATACAATGTCTCCAAGAACACCATCAAAAATCCACTATTCAAAGCAACCAAGATGGCTTCTTTCACATTCTGTCAATTCTGTGTTTGATTGCAGGTCTTTTCAATATCTTTAGAAGTCAGTTTCTGTTGTCTCGGTTGGTACTGCTCCGTGGAAATCAAAGTCGAATCCAGAGGAGCCAGACTAATTCTTTGTATCAAAGAGGGAAAGAAGTTAAGTTGGGTGGCTGGGCAACTTTAAATCTACTATGTCTAATAAAAGACACTCAAGTATTGTAAGTTTACTGTTTATTAGAATCATCTGCTGATGTGAACCATGCTTCAGGAAACTTGAAAAGGCTTCAAAGTTATTGCTAGTTTTGAGGGATTCATCAGACAAATGGATATAAATGGAGAGTGTTTTTTGTACTGTGGTTGTTAATTCCCAAAGGGGACTTGATATTGTAACAGTGTAAATTTCACAGAAAAAAATCTATAAGAACATTAAAAAAAAAAAAAAAATAGAACAAACATCAATTGTAAAACTGTTGAAGAGAAGGGAGTATAGCAAAAAGAAAAGCTGGGCAGAAATGTTCATCATGAATTTATTATGTTTGTTGCCTGGCAACACATGCAGCATTGGGAGGTAACACTGAACTCTGAGTAGACATCGTGGAATGAAACATACAGCCAGCAGTTCAACATCTGGGGTGCCACAGTGCTCCTTCACAGTAACCTTTCCAGTGTAACACCTTATGTTGTCAACAAGCACTTCAGCACGGCTGTCCCACCTGCGGGTCTGTTTAAAGTCTTTTGCTGCCCCTTGTCATCTGAAATCTGTGTACAGATGTTAGTATCTGGAACATGGTCCTAGTGTTTCCCTCTTTCATCCATTTTAGTCCCCAGGAATCCCACACTGTAATGGTCAGGGTAAAAAAAAGTGATTAAAACGTTACTTTTTTCTCCACCCCCAATTTATCTCTATTTTGAGGTATTTGGGTCATCAGTTTGTATTTGGAAAGATCAATCAGCTGTTCCCACATGCAAACAACTTTACAAATCCATAAAGCGGAAGAGCATCCAAAACAGCATAAAAAATTATCCTTATTCCTAACAGAAAAACAGCTAAGTAGAAACTCAAGAAGATGAAGCATAACAAGTAACAATTTGACAGAGCAAATGCAACAGGCTACCACTAGACCGGCACCATTCTAGATTTGTATTGCTAGCTTAAGCACATTTTCATAGTGTTTGTCTACTTCTGGGTTTTTAGGAAAGCTGAAGTCAAATTTTATTGCAGAAAATGATTCAATCACAGAACATTTTTTTTTCATAAATGGCCTGAACACAAAGTTACAATGTTGTTATTCTGTCCCTTTTCTTCTCTGTTGCTGGTCCAAACAGTAAGAGCAAGCTAACAACTATGCTGTGTGCCATGCTTCACTGAAGACACTTTTCCACTATTAGGAGCTGCAGTTTCTGGAGAGATCGAAGGACACTAAATTGTCTTACTACTGATTTGGTGGAGGCTGACACATTGTTTTTCACCAACCAGTACTGGGCATTGCCTGATGCATATTAATAAGACTCGATGTACTGTGGTGATAAACAAACCCACTGATTCAAACAGCACAGAGCAATTTCATTTTCTCATTTGTGTGTTGTTTAGCTAACTACACGCTGGTGCACAGCCACCCTTAGATGGATTTTGGTTCATGAGTCATTATTTACATTAACTTGCATTAATGTCATTACTTTATCCAAATATATGTACAAAATGTCCTTTCATGGATATATTTTTGTTCCAAGACAGCCAGTGTGCACTATGTATATGTATGTTCAAAAAAATGTTTTTGTTCTCTTGGATCTTTTCATCCAAAGTATCATTAGTGATGGCACAATAGAGCTTTGTTGGATCTGCTTTGATTTGTTTGAGACATTTTGATGGAAAAATTATCCATGATTACAGGATATGACATTTCGACTATGTGAAAAGAAAAACAGTGCAACAGCCTCTCATTTTGTTGAATTCGTAGCCTGTATCACATCCACTTAGAAGTCCACATATGCAGGCATATCACACACACACACACACACACACACACACACACACACACACACACACACACACACAGAGGGAGAGAGAGAGAGAGAGAGAGAGAGAGAGAAACAAGCTTACCACCACCTTTGTCAGCATCATTGGCTAACTCCCATCACTATACCCCACACCCACCACCACCCCACCCTTGTGCTGTGTCTGCTTTAAACCACTGCAGCATGCTCCAAAGCTTTTTGAGGGGCTCAAGAAAATTCCTGTGTTGTCGAAGCTCCAGCCTGCACAAACATACCCCATGTAATCCTGCAGATTGTGGGTGTGGTACTTATCATGCACACGATACAGATAGTAACTTCGAACCTGGCACTGCTCCATCAATTTGTATTCCTTTGTTTCAGTATATATATTTAGCAAACATGTTGTCTAATATTTATTCAGTTTTTGTTCCGTAACTGTCTCAGGCAAATGCCCCCTGAATAAATACTTAGACTTCCTCAAAAGTGAGAGATATTTCTATTGTCCTCAATAAATCCTCAATAAAGCCAAACAGAGAGGCTTTAAAAGTTCAGTGGAAAGTTCAGAATATTATGTTGTGTTTGTTTCTTTTTAATAAATGGACTGTATACAGTTTATTAAAGCCTAAAGTAAAATTCTTGTGATTGTGAAACTCTGGTAAAATGAGTGGCTGAATTTAAGAAAAAATGGCCAACACTTTTCTTTTCTCTCAAACATTTAGAATATTTGTAGCATAAAAAACAACAAATGTGTATCGTACATGGATGGGTTAGGACTTGATCAGTATTAAACAGAGTTGATGCTAATATTTTAAGTTAAAACTAGCAGCACAAAGTAAAATAAAAAGTGTCAAGTTTCTACTTGTAAACATGTACATTAAAAATACGAAGCAGAGCAATCAGCATTTGCATGAATTGCTACACAGAAACCTGAAGCCTTTGCTGAGCTCGCCGCAGCAATTATAACAAAAGGGAGGGCCACTGTTTCGTTTTATGTTGCTGCAGCAAAGGCTTTGGAAGCACCCTCTGTCTCCTGGCATGCCGCTCCTCATCAACGCTGCAATAAATCAATTTTCATCCTCACACCAGCCCCACATACACCCTCCACACCTCCTGCCCCCATTTTTCTCTCCACTTCTTTACTCCCACTTGGCTCCTTCTCCCGAGCCCTCTTCTGCTCACCACAATGGTTCTCAGCTCTGAACGGGGGCAGGGGGGAGCTGAAGTCATCTCGACCTTCCTCCTCCTTTTTCACACACTTCTCTTAACTCAAATGAAGCTAGAGGGTGTTTTTGTGAAAATCTGAAATGTCATTCCAGCTTGACCCAAATTCAAGAAGTGTGATGGATAGACAAGCTGTCATGTTAAAACATGTGTGCATCCACTCTCTTCACATGCAGTAAGGACATCGTGACATAATCAGAGTATGTAAGACCCTAATGAGCAATGTGACATGGGATAATTATAAGGATGGAAAAAAAGTCAAATGTTCTCATGTAAAATAAAAGGAGGAGCTAATCTAAAACTCATCTCTTTCAAGTGGAGCTCATGCAGAGCTATATAAAAAAAGGAGAAAATGCAATAAGGTTTCCACCTTTTAAATGTCATCTAACTCGAGCCTCAGGACAGGTCCAGAAGGAGAGCCATTGTCAGTGGCCTCTGTGTTTGAACCTATCCTGGTCAGCTTTGATCTCATCTCCTTATTAACCTGAGGCCATTTCTTGATATTTGAAAGAGACAGAAATAATGACGCATACATATCCTGAAGCATTGTGTTGAAAGATCTTTTGCCTCTGGAGACAAGGTGAGCACTGTTCAGGAGAATTTCTATACAGATTTCTGTAATTCTTGCTCCATTTAGGTGTAAAAAGGAACTTTAATTAGCTTCCTCCCAACTTTGATGTTACTGTCAATTAGCAGCAATGCTATGTGGGGAGATTATTAAGTTACTTTAATTAGGCAAAAGAGCAACTAATGCAGGTCATGGTTTATGGGTTCTGGTTTTTTTTTTTTTTTTTGAAAGTTTCTGGCCTTGGCATCTTCGCTCTTGTTCTCTTGTACCCTGATTGTCCACACCTGTGTCTCATTAACCTATTTGTCTGTTGACTTGTGCCTTCTCCTGCTTCCCCTGCTAGATTGTTAGTTGTGCTTTTAGAAGGTTTCTCTTTGTGTTTCATTATGCTGCTTGCCTTTTACTTCTAGGTTTTTGGCTCTAAGTTTTTTGTATGAGGCTTTATGAAACACTTAATAGCCTGGCTAGCCTCATGTATTTACTTGGAAATATTTCTTTGTATTTGTGAAATAGATCTGGTACCTGTCTCATTCATCCTTTTTCAGTGGTACAGAACCTACCAAACTAATCATAATGGACCAACTCAGAAGTGTCCAAGAGCCACTACTCAAAACTACCATTAGTAACACCTTCACAGTATTTTTTTCTTCAAAACCAACAGTTGTCAATCAGCATTGTTCCTTTGCCAGTGTATATCATTTTAAATCTCTTGTGCTTATACTGTTTTGGTTGTTGGTCTCCCTGCATCCCTTTTTCATTTTCCTGATTGGTTGTAAGAGCTAGTGACATGCAGGGACAGTTTTTTTCGCATCTCTTGGGTCTGCTGCCTGCAAATCAGTCAAATCCATAGGAAACAGACAAATTCTTTGTTAGAACAATAATTAGGAAGGCTGGCTAGGCTAAACACTTTTGAGCAATTCAGCAGGAGACATGTGAAGGCTTTGAAGCCTTCATACACCTCTAAACAATGACTTGCACGTGTTGCTCGAAACAGCCTTGACAATGAACCAAAGAAAAGTTGTCAACTTCTAAGTTATTTTTTGCTCAAGAGTAGCAGGAACATGTGATGAGGAAGGATTGATGTTCTTACCTTACATACCAACACCCGGAAATTGAATCTTTCACTATCATGAAATGGAATATAATGAGATGAAAGATTTTATAATATTGTGATTATGTTGCAGTTTTAGTTGTAGAACCCAAATGCAGGAGATGGGGATGGCAGGAGTACATATAAAAAACCTTTACTGAATACAAAGCGCTGCTCAGGCAGGAATCCAGAAAAAAAAAAAAAAAAAAAAAAAATCGCTACTTTTTCAAAACCTCAAGAAAAAAAAATAACAGACTAGGAGGAACTTGTGCACTGTATAAAACAATGGACAAAGCATTAGCTTATGTGACCCACTGGTTTGTGAAGGGTGGATTTGAAGCCTGTATTTCTCCTGTAGTTAAGATTTGTTGCAGTTTCTTTACTGGCCACTAGAGACTGGTTTCAAAAGTGAGTCAACCTCCATTTAAAAAAAAAAAGAAACAAAAACCCTTTATAGGGGAGTCAATAAAATACTTTAAATTTTGACATTTAAACTCTAGAGAGTTATTGGAGAGTATTGAAGAATTTATATTAACATTGTAACTTTTTTGTAATAACCATAGAATGTAGTTTGACTGAAATGACCAAATATGGTCACTTGCCCTGTAAAGGGTTAAAGCACGATACATGAGAGAATTGGTGCTTTTATTTTGTTTAAGATGGGATTGTATGATTTGTTTTGGACCCTGTCAATCAAATACAGAAGCAGCAGGTATGCCACCTGTCACCAAAACAGTTATAAAATAAACCAAAATTTCATTTTGTTGCAGTCATGTGACATGGACATTTGTAACACACTTCAAACAGGGTTTTAAAATGTCTGCATTTCACAGCTGAAACATCAGTTTCATTGGGCAATTTTTTTTCTCTTGTGAGTAGACTGGTTAGAATGCAGGAAAAACAGATGGAAGAACTATGATAGAAGTGTTTTATATTGTCTGTCACTTACCTGTGTACAGGTACTCTTGTGCAGCGCGTTCAACAACTAGTTTAATTTTCCAAAACTTCAGTGCCACGACTTATGTTTGTGTTTGAAAAAGACAAAACTTGGTCGTTCCAACAAGATTGCTCACTCTGCATATGTATGACATGCTCTTTGTGGACCAACACTTACAGAAAAAACTGTCTTGTCAAGTCAACCACAAGTTTTTCCATCTAAAACATTTGTAAAGCACAACAAGAGCATGAAGCATAAACTCTGCAAGAATAAATGCATTTGAAAAAGATAATTATTGATTGGGAGAATGGGCTAAGATTACAAAAAATTTCAATGCAGCCTATGACATTGCCACTTATCTTTAAATGTAATTTAAAGAATTAAACTTCTGTTCAACTACTTTCTATATAACTTTTTTTTTTGTCTTTTAGATACACTGTCAGAATTATGATTGACTTTCATTGTTTTGAAATTTATCAGCATTACAAAATAAGTCGAAAAATAAATGTATTGAATTATGAAAACTTGTACTTGTCAGTTTTAGGGCATATCATCATATGCATGTTTTGAGCCATGTCCATTCCCCCATGTCCATTTGCAGCCAACTGAGATGATCTTTTTCTGATTTTCCCCACACTGATTAGGAGGAAGGTAAACATTGGCCTTGGCTCACTATTTATTTAGAAAAAAAAAAAGTACCTTGCAGCTGTGACACACGATTCCCAAATTTAAGGACGAAAGTCTGACATGCTGTTTGGCCACCAAGTACTGTGACTGTCACACCGTGACTTCACTATTTCCTGCATTATCACTCAAGGCTAGCATTTGGTGTAAGCTGTGAGAACCAAAATCGTCCCATGTGAATGTAACTCATGGAGCTTGTGGGCTGGATGTTGTGTAATAATGTAAGATGTGGGCTCGTCATTTTCTTCACACCACATGGTTTAGTTCTTCCAGTAGTTAGTGTGTAAATCTCTGCTGTTTCTGCTGTAAAGTGCACAGCATTTATACTAATGTAGAATGTAGCTATAAAGTTTACAGCATGAACTTATTTGAAGAACTGAATAATGTGACATAATGGTATATGATATATTGCACAAATGAGGTGCTAGATAGAACATCTTTTGTCATGGCTATCTACCATCCACCTTGTACTAAACCTGGCCAAGTGCACAGATTGCACTCTGCCATAAAAGAGATTAATGACTGCAGTTTAACCTGTATGTCTGTGTGGCATATCCACTTTCTGTCTGCAACAGGAAGCACTGACATTTTGAGAAGAGTTATTTGTAAGTCCCAACTTCATGAAACTGCAACCAGTTCCAGTGGTTCACTTGTCAGGCTATCACACTGGTAAAGGACTATAAATGCCTGTAATGTGATCTTTTACTGCTTGCAGGTACAAATCTTGTCCATTCTCCTCTTTGGAATACATCAGGAGAAAACGTGACCGTTCAGGTCATCAAATATCATTCCATCAAAATAATGCCAAACACCAGCCAGACTCATTTTCATTAAATACTATACCTCAAAATCTCTACCTTCCTCATTTTCAGTCAAAGCCAGATGGGTTCTCCTGTAATCTGTTTTTATTGAATTCCCAATTCCATGTTCAAACTACTCTATAATCTTCCTCAGTTTAAAAAATGACTAAGAGGTTCCCAGCTCATGGGCTGTGTTTGCTTGGATGTTTTTCATGCAGTCAGACAGATTATCTTTGTGCTATACTAGCTGCAAGATCTAGGAGATTTTGGGAAATCTAACAAACACAACAATGGAAAAAAACAGTACTTCATGGTTCTTTCAATTCAAAGAACAGACCTTTTGAGATACTGATAATTTTTTTTACTACCATACATTAATAAAAGAGGACTGTACATCTAAAAAGTAACAACTGGACAAAAGGTCTGGCTTCTGTGTGACATCATCTATTGGTTTCAAAAGAGTGGGTTTTTTTCTGAGCTCTGACAGCCAAATGTACAAAGTTCCTATCCCAGTTTTTCACCCTCCATGTTAACAAGGTGAGGGGTTGCATGTCTCTGTAAGAGCTGACTGCACAGTCAAGGTTAATCCAATAGGAATGTGAAAAAGAAACAGCAGGGAGATACACAAGAGCAACAAAAGACACAGTCAAACAATCAAAAAAACAAAAAACAAAACATGAAATCAGCCATAACCAAACCACTGCAAAAGAGAAAACCACACCTTGGACTGGGACAACGCCAAAGTCATTCATGCTGAAACTAATAAACATCATTGCTGGATCAAGGAAGCTATCAAGATCAGAAAATGGGCCCTGAGGACCATTAACAGAGATGAGGGAGCCACCTGTGGGACCCCATCCCAGGGACCTCAGCAGAGCCCCAGACCACAATCATCCTCCTGGCCTTTATCCATAAAACAGCAAGAAAGACCCTATTACCATAACATCTTCTGAGGAAGACTGCAAGTGTGGTCGAAACATGTCAAGGCAAATAAAATTTTTTAACCTGCCTGAAATAAAAAAAACTGTAAACAATTTTAATCCAAATATAGGGAGAATGGACAACCCTGTTAGTGCTAACTGAGGTACAGCAGCTGTATTGCAACTGATAGCTTTTTTTTTTTAAAACTAGGCTCATGCTAACCCATGATGCTAAGTACATACAGACACAATTATTCTTACTGAATCTGTTTATCCATCCATGTTTCATGCTTCACTATAAAAACAGCTTCTGAAACAAGAGGTGCCAGAGCTCCAGAAGTCCTCCAGAGCTCCAGTGGTCTGAGAGACCTACAGCAGTCCAATAACTGGCACCAGAAGGCCACCAGCTGCTGCTAATCAGTGTTAGCTGGTTAGCGACTTTTGGAAAGTTAACTCCCAAGCTCTTTCAATCCAAACCTGGTGACAGCAGCTTCAGCTTTTAAAAACTAGATGCTGTCCCTGTATTGCCTCCTATTGCACTTAAAAAAAGAAGAAAAAAAGAAAGAAAACAATTTTTAAACAGGAAGCCAGTAAAACTATATTTATTTATTCAATTAAACATTTTATAAGAAACCACATAAGAAAGAAATTTAAAATGTATGTGACAATCAAAATATGACCGGAATGGTGGCCCTGAAAACATCTTGACATGTTGGCAAAAGAAAATTCTTTTATCTGCGGTAGCAAATCATCTCAAATGCTGTATTAACATCTACTTAGGTTAAATTGCCTCAATTTTCTCTCGTGTTTGCTTGGCCTCAGACAGGTTTAAGAAAAGGCACATTTTTAAGAGGGTCACTCACAAGTTCACGTTAGACATTTTTCAGATAACCTCTGACAATCACACTGTGCAGTACTTGAGTGCAATTTTTTGGCAAAATCTAAAGGGAATATCTGAGGAGATTTCCATTTTCTTGTATTACAACAAGCTAGGACAAATACATGCATAACTGTGTGCTCTGCTCTGTGTGATGTCACACTTGCTGGATTTATCAGATGCCTTGTTGCTTTTTCTCTACATCTTAGAGGACCACGGTGCCACACTGAAATTTATTTTCTTCCCCATTAATCTCATGGTAAAGATGATGACCAAGCTTCACTCTGTGCCGTCCTTTTTTTTCTATCTGTCTCACTATGACCAATGACCTTCCCTTCTTCCTGGACTGTCCTCGGCATCGAAGATTAAGCCCAGAAATCTGATGCCATCTTTTTTTTTTTTTTTTATCTTCCTCTGAGGGCTCTTTGTCAGCTTCTTTCTAGAGTGTCAGGCTAATGCTTGAGTAAGCAAACAAACAAGCAGGAGCAGAAGTGATGTATCAGAGGACTGCCACTGGTTGGGGATGAGCTGTCAGTTGCTCTGTTGAGTAGCTAATGATCACTGTTGGGTGATGTGGGATTTGAAGGACTCTAATTTGGGCTACATATGTTTATCCTTATTTACTAATGGATTCTCAAGGTCTAAATTACTTGTACCAAGAAAAAAAAACCCTCTTTGGATCAGTTTTTTTTAAAGTTATTGAACCTGTCCTGTAACCAGCAAAGGACATTTCTTTGCATTGTTCAACATAGATCAAATTCATATCTTCAGAAGCTGTGTATATGTGTGTGTGTGTGTTTAATTTATTTATTAATTTGTTGACAACATAGTATAATTATGCCACTTCTGCTCATACTTTACGTCAGCAAATCTTTAATTTTATGGGCCCATTGAGATCAACATCTCTTTGAAATAAATGTTTGATCATCTACAAAACAAAAATCTGATTGCATAAATTGGCACATTCTTTCAAAATGAAGGTTCTTGGTTCCCCTCTGTTTGTCCACAAACAGAGGGGAACCAAGCAAAGACACACTTTCTAAATAAATGTTTACCAATGCTTGGCTTTCTGTACCTGCATGGATGACCAGTTTAATAGACTACAGCCAGTGACACATCTGAAATCACTGTGATATGCAATGTCTAGTGACTTTAAACATTTTAATTGGTGCCCCCATAATGTAGCAGAGACAATAAGGTTGCAGTGACCACCATTTTTCCTGCCCTGAAGGGTAAACAAGCTTTGTTTTTGTAGCAGAAGCTAAGCTGCACTCTGAATTTAGAGAGCAGCTTGGCCAATATGAGTGTTTAAAAGACAATTCTTTATAAATGTATGTTGTGGAAGCCTAGAAACATGGATAGTTTTTGAATGAAGCAGAAGAAAATAAAGCTTTTAAATCTATATCTTTCTCTCCTTTTAGTCAACTGAGAGAAGTATATTTTTTTGTCACTGTAACTGAAGGCTACCTTCACACAACGCTGATCAACTAATAATACAAGAAACTAGCCATATGACCAAATGTAAGTCAGGTATATGTGTGTAGGTTTATGTGTCCTTGCAGCACTTAAATTCAGAAAGAAGAGGGCAGTTTGTCAGTAGAACAAGTGTTGTAAATCACCACAGCTTGAGTGTTACATTCACACATCATTTAAGGAGTGGAGGTCACATTAAAACATGTCCAGAAACTTGCTTTTAAAGCATAATGAAGCAATGAATAATGATTACTTTAGTGCTTCATTACACAACTAAAAGGCCATTGCCAGAATTTTTTCTGCTTTTAAAAACTTTGTAACTTTATATATAAATGAAAGGTTCATTTGTAACAAAACAATACTGGACCTGGACTTCTATTTTTTTAAACACAGGTGTTTATCGCTCCTTCCATCCATCCATTGACTCATTATCTATACCCACTTAGTTTTATTTAGAAGGTCACGGGGGTCTGCTGTTGCTTATCTCAGCTCTCTTTGGGTGAAAGGAAGGGGTACAGTACACTTACAGACCATATGGTTGTCTACAATACTTATCTATACTATGTGTTGTCTACAATAGAAAAACAATCACATATGTTCACAGTCACTTCTATAGGCAGTTTAGGCTCACCAATAAACCTGACGTGTCTTTTTGCACTTTGAGAGGAAATGTAAGCATCTGAAGAAAACCCATGCAAGTACAGATACAACATGCAAACTCCACACAGAAAGACTGCAACTGGGATATGAACCAAGAACAGAAGCTGGTTACATTGCCCAATGAATTAAATTAATGAGGTTGGCTACATAAATGAAATGAAACATCTTCTTTTCAAATTGTTATATTTTGGCCTTTTACTGCTGACAAGACAATGCCAGTTGGGCTCCCAGGTCCCTGCATGTGTAAATCTGATGTATCAGATGCAAATCTAAAGCTTTTTGACCCCTTTTCACACTTCTAATACACTCTCACACCACACCTCAATTGTTTTCACACAGTGAAAGACAAAATCACAACCGATGACGATGCAGCATAAAAGAAGTTTGTCACTGCCGACTTTGTCAGTCTGGAACTTTTGTCACCATATTTAACTACTTTCGGGCTCCTCAGCAATTTAAAATAAAATACTAGCAGAAAAATCTGAAGTGTTTTTTTTTTCTTAGAAAAAAAACATTCACCGTACTGCCCAGATGTGTGAGGTCTCTCCAGGGCAGCAGGGACTTTTTTTCAAACATTCAGTCTACTTCTGGTTCTGCAATTAAAACAACTGGATTACTAATCTATTTTTGGTAAAGAAAACCTTAGTCCAATATAAACGTAGGTAATGGGAACTCTTGTTGTCCTGAATAATGTATAGATTGAAACAAGTGTAAATTTAGTTCAAGGATCAAATCTGGGCCTCAAGCCATATTTGTTCTTTTTTTCTCATTTTTTTCCTCTCTCTCTTTTTTATTACATAATTTGAATTGCCAGATCATGCATTGTGGAGAAAAAGCAGCACGCCAGGAGTAAGTGTTAGCAAAGCTGGTCATGGCCACAATTTGTTTACAGCATTATGTACACTGCAAACAACAGGAATGAGCCTGGGGGGAAAAAAACAAAGCCAAAATGGACCAGGCAGAAGAGAACGGATCAGATCCATACCATGTAAATACATAAACTGTATAAGAAGTGGACAAACTCCATGTGATATCATTAATAAGTTTTCTGAAGACACCGTTTGAAGACTGGATTTCTCTTTTCTCGCTATCTTGCAAAAGATGACTCTGCGTAAACCCTAGTTAAACCAAACTCAGCAAAGGTAGGTGCAAATGATAAAGTCTTGAACACAACCAATTTATCTCAGTTATCACAAGTTGGCTATCTTACCTGTGCTTACCTCATGCTAATCACATCATTTTGTTTGAGTCCACCCATCCTCATTTCATTTGTCACCATCAAAACTATAACTGCTTGAGCTGAAAAAGGGCTGCCCTTCAAAAGTGGCCTTCAGGAAACTTTACGTGGTGTAAAACATTCTGATAGTAGAAGAGGTACTCAGCTCTGCCTACAGGAACTGCCTGGCTGGGGTTATCTGCTGATATGGTATTCTAAACTATGTTTAGCACTCTCATATGAACATAAATCATGTGAACACAACTCATTTAAACCTATTGGGCCAAACCACTTTGCTCCCATTACATTAGACAAAAATGGAAATTACAAAACAAACAAACAAACAAACATAAAGATAAATGGACCAATGAGTTGGTTCAGCCCTATTATGCCACTGAAGAGGTCCAGCCATTTTTTAAAAAATATTTCCTACCACCACAATGTTTATTTAAAAAGCTTGTTTATTTGTTTCTTCTTCTCTTTCTTCTTTTGCTGCATTCTTCTTTTCTATTCCCTTTAATTCTGTTGGTTGTTTAAAGGTGTTCTGGCTGTCTAAGAGACAAACAAGCTAGAAGCCATTCACCGGTTAACCCAGGTAGCAGCATTCATCGAGGGTAACTGCCGCCTGCTGCTAAGTTAAAGTTCATTCATTTTCAGATTCTTATAGGCCAACCCACACCATATCACAGCAGCCTGTATATTTAACAGTACAGCAAAACATTTTAAGATAAGAATGATTAATCACTGTTAGGTCTTTAGTCACAGCTGTCAATCAAAAGACCACATCATGAATTATAAATTAGGTTTGCGGTTTTAAATAATTTTACCTGATTTGGTGAATAAAAAGTACAGTTATTGTGGAGAGGAATAAGGCTTCATGACAAATTTGAATGGTCACCCAGCTTAAAGAAGATTTATTATTGACACATTCAGTCATGGTCTACGGAATCTGCGCTGTTTTCACGTCCATTTAA
This sequence comes from Zenarchopterus dispar, assembly GCA_028564865.1. Taxonomy (NCBI): domain Eukaryota; kingdom Metazoa; phylum Chordata; class Actinopteri; order Beloniformes; family Zenarchopteridae; genus Zenarchopterus; species Zenarchopterus dispar. The sequence continues at coordinate 3,868 of JAOWBL010049372.1, read as the reverse complement.
GAAGAACAGTTAGACGTTTATCCTCACTTGTTTTCAAGAAATATCACATCTTGGAACTGTCAAGGTCGATATAGCCCTTTGAGCTCAACAGGAAAGGAAAGGCACAAGAGTTCATGAAGGGCTCAAATGGGGCACCTAATTTCCTAAATTTAAAAAAGATTAAAAGCATTTTGGAAAAGATTTGTTTAATGGTTATCACCAAAATATTTCTTTTTTTTTTCAGATTATTTTTAACAAAGCAACTTCTCTCTCTCTCTCTCTCTCTCTGTATGTTGAACGGTTTTAGCAGAAGCTGATTTGATTTGCACTCCCTGTCCTCCAAACCCATATCTTATAACTGAAATGTCTAGCAAATTGGCAGAGCTGCTTAGGTCATTTGAGTGTCTCATATCCTTAACTGTACATTCCATCTATAATCACAGGCGACCAATGAGTCATAGTTATGCTTCTTCAGCAGCAATCCTTCACTTCACTTTCTGTCAAACAGAAGTAGAGAGGAGGGAGTTGAGTGGTATAAATAGGGAATAGCTCATTCATGCATAAGTATGAAATTCTGTGCCCACCTCATATGGTCATTTATTTCTAACTTGGTGAACATTTTAAATTTGCTGGAATATTATTCAAATCACAGAGCTCTGTGAAATGAACGCATTTGAATAAATTGCATGAAAAGAGAATGTGAGGTTGGTGCAGCGTTAGAAGTGCGTGGTATATCTCACTCACTTTCAGTGTATCTCAGAATAATTTACAAAAGTGACCAGATCATTTTTGGTTCATAAAAGCTTAAAAAAACACAGGGCGTTACTTAAAAGGTTGACACAGACTTTTTTTAAAAACCTTTTTATTTAATTTTAAATTACAAGGGGAAAAGCGATTATAAACCAAATATCTTTTATATTCTACAAATTTTATCCTAATTAAATTAAGTTATTCGTAATCCATTATTTAAAATATATATATATGCATGATGTAATTTCTTAAAAGCAGCTGAGCTAAGGACTCGAACAAATTACATTAAGTCTTCACTTTGGTTTCCCATACGGAGGGTGGGTTGGCAAGCAACATTGAGGAGGAAAAGTCTCTTACAGCAGAAAGAGGCCACCAGCAGAACTAGACTCTGGAAAGGCTTGTTTGGGAGGTGAGAGGACGGCAGAAATACAAACATACACACTTGCGCTTGGGAAGGGATACCAGCTGTTGGGATAAAAAGAAAAAAAAAAGCAACACACAGTTAATAACAGCAATAATGGTACATAAATACAACAAGAGCAGAGACAGCAGAGTGATGAAAGTGCTTCATGGGAGGTCTCTCTGCACACTAGGCCTACAGCAGCATAACTAAAAGACAGCTGAGGGTCACCCAATGCAGCCGTAACAACAAACTAAACTAGTACTAGCAAATGGAGGAGTTTGATTACTGAAGGTTCTGCCTCCTGCAGTTAGAAACTCAAGGAATCATGAGGAAGGGCAATGTGAAAGCCAAGTGCTCTGTTGGGATCATCTGTGTCTATGATGTCTTTAAAATGCAGGGGAGCTAGACCCTAAAGGGATTTGTATGAAAGGAGAATAAGATTCAAATTTATCCTGGATTTAACTGGAAGTCAAGGGAGAGATGCTACAAATGTCAGAAGGTGGTGCTGCTGGATAGAGATGGCTAAATCAAGTCTTTCCAAAGACTTGGAAAGTTTATTTTGTTCAACCAAAAGATCAGTTGGACATATATGTAATATCTAGCAAATAAGGTCTATACTGAAACAATACAAGTAATTCTAAGTTGCAGCGGTGAACAAACTAGAAAACAGTTAACTAGAAAATTCCTCAGTCTTGTAGTTGATCTAAGAGTGAAGATGGTTGCATTCTCTGAAAGGTTAGGCATTTTTCACTGCTGCAATCCTCATTATGAGGCCATTATATTGAGTTAAAACTAGCTGACCCACTTCATAGCCTTGCTAGACCAGTGATGTGTGATGAATCGTATACTGTGCCTATTATTTATTAAAATATGACCTTGACATGAAAAATTTCCATATTTAAATTAGACCATAATCTCCCCAAGAGAGAGCAACATGTTTAACAATTGTCTGATAATTGTAGACTGTACAAAGACATGAAATGCTTGGTTAATCCTGTTGTTGGAAGCACCTGTTCTCGGTTTTGAAAAAAGGAGCAATTTATCTCAGACAAGTAAGAACAGAGAATAAGCTTAAAGTGGTTTTAGGAAGCCATTATACTTGCTGTGAATAACTGTTTTTTCTTTTCTTTTTTTTTGTGAAAACTCTCAAAGAGAAGAGATGACCAATACCGAGTCTTGTTTTTTTCCCAGTTTGAATGTTTTTCTGACAGGCTACAATATTAGATCGCTTGAATCATATGGTTTGATCTCTGTTGTCTTTTCTAATCTTTCTGTGACTGTGGAATACTTTAGAAATACTTTAAGAAATACTTTAACCAAAGTTTATGAATGTTGTCTATTCTGCAAAGTCCTGAAGCCCCATCAGCCAGATCCTCATAAACAGTGGCTCCAGATGCCAGTTTTGAAGTGAAGCAATCATCAGTCATGACTTTAAAATCAATGATGCCAAGACAGCTGTGTGCCAGAACTGAGCATGCTATTGACTCACTGAGTCACCTCACCAGGATACAGTTGCAATATCAGAATGACATAAAGACAAAATAATTGTGCTTAAAAGATGATCAAAGGGGGTAAAATAATCATTTTAGAAGTGGTTAAAGCACTAAAAAGTGCCACAGAAGAAGTTCATAACAGATGCAAGTACCTCAGGATCCCACATGTAAATGCCAATTCTGATAAAGCTGTCGAAATTCAGCTACAACCAAGGGGCTACAAATAATGCAGGACCTGAAGATCTGACTAAGCAGAAAGAACAAAGACTGAACCATCAACACGTATCCTCTGCTGGTAACCAAATATCTCACTGGTGTAATAGCCTGGCCACAGAAGGAGATGGAAGTCCAGGTCCCTGAGACTGTGCACTAAGCAGAAGGAGGGCAGAGAGGTGCTAACCACAGGAAAAGAAGAAGAATGCTTGAGCAAATCACCAACAGAGGCCCAGATCTTCAACACTAAACAAAACCTCAGGTGCAGGCTGTACTACTGTATATGTTGTTACAATCCTGCAGATAACAGTAGGGTGTAAGATGCATCAGGAACGGTGTTTACGGAACGTCATAATCAAGCGGCTAGAATAGTGGACTGGAATGTCTTTGTCGGATTTGGGACGGGTAACTCAACATCAAACTGGGAGATGCCTTTGATGGTTGTAGACAGGGAAAGAACAAAGGTCCTGTGAGATGATTACATCCAGATTGATAAACAAATGATGATTAACCAGTTGGAGAAGTTCCAGAAGATGAAAAAGGTTGCAAATGTAGCAATTCCAAGGAAAAAAAGAATCCAGAGAAGTGCTGTTCAAGGAACCACTAGAATGTAGCATAAAAACCCTCAAGCTCTCAGGTCCCAGGGCCCAGGCTTTATGGTGCAATCACCTCCATGCACGAGCAGAGAGGATTACGTTTTTTCTTGCCATGCTTTGAGGATAATGTTAATTATAGTATTTGCAAGTGATAAAGGTTTAAAGGCCACAGGGAAAACATTGTCTCTGGTGAACAGCTAGAGTATATAAACATATATATGTGATTAGATGTGCTTTCAATGAAGCATTAAATATAATAACTAAAAATATGATTTGCTGCAATGAAAACTTCAGATGTATTAATGGCTAACACGAGCTCAGAAAAGGCCTGCGCCCTGGTTAGTCTTTGTGGAAGGACCATCCATCCATCCATCTTCCTCCGCTTATCCGTGGTCGGGTCGCGGGGGCAGTAGCCTGAGCAGGGGGACCCAGAC
>JAOWBL010049351.1:0-24564 GCA_028564865.1 Zenarchopterus dispar | reverse complement strand
ATATATATATATATATATATATATATATATATATATATATATATATATATATCCCTTGGGTAAAGGTTTTACCAATTTATGGTACTAAAAAAAAACCTGCTGATGATCAAAAGACTTGGATGAATTTGAAATAAAAACCAGCCAGCATGGGATTAAAAGTGACCGACGTAAATGGGATGAGTTCCATTATGGTTTCAGTGTTATGGTTTCCGAAAGGGAAGCATATATGGACCACATATAAGTGGGCAGTAAGAGATTGTTTTGGGTGAAATGGACATGAGCTAAAAAAGGAAGAGATTGTTTAGATCCTATTAGTAACAAAGGTTCCACATTGAAAATTTACCCAGTTAGGCTCCACCTAAAAACCAGGTAGAGACTATTCAGTCCATATGGGCAAAGACAGGTAGGCCATCATTCGACCTGTGAACAAACCCATGTGGGATCCATGTTTCAGCTCACTTTTGACCAATATGGCTTGGGAGAAGCAAAAATAACCTCACAAACTTCATCAAAATGAAAAATATAGTTGACATACGTAATTCGGTATACAATGAGACCATACACCAGTGTTTGATTGGTTGCTGTTGTTTTGTCACCCTTGGTAACCACATTTTAAAATACTGCATTTACCGTTTGCTGAGAGTGGATGAAAGTAATCAAATATGACAGTGGAATAATGTATTGTACTGTTTGTCTTGGAAATGGTGTGAAAGTACCTTCCGAGAGAAACAGTGAAGACATCTCTGACAAGAGCACATAGGACAGAGAAAGAGAGGAAATGCCTTTCACAGGCGGAACAAACAAAAGAATGACATGGAGACAAATTTTAAAAGACAGCTTCTTTACTTCCCAGTCATCAAATTGTCTTTGAAAATGTGAGGGAAAGAGACAGCAAGAAAAATGCAGGGAGAGGTGGTGAAAATCTGATAATGAGTAAGACAGCCAGAAAAGTCCACAAATTCTGACTGAACGTCCCTGCGTATTACAGGAGCATCTTTTCACAGTTTGTCTCATTTTAGCCTCAGTGTTTTTTTCTTAGTTCTACCAGATTTTACAACATGGCACAATGAAACAACAGGACATTCCCACTGGTTGTCTGTTGAACACGAAATATGAACTGCACTTATAACATTTGGCAAGAGTATAGAATGCTTAAGTTTTATTAATTTAAGCTTTTCACTCGACAACTTCCCTGAATCCGTATCCAGAAGGATGTCCTTAAATATCCTCAGCAATTCAGATTATATGATAAGTCTTAAAACCAGTGTGGAAGACCTCAAGGAGATCGATTTTACTTAAAAAAAAAAAAGCTGTAAAAACAAATTCCCAAAACTGTTGCGAGAAAAGGAAGCTTAGAAATAAGCTTAAAGTTGGATAACAGTGGGAGTCAGGCCAGGTTTTATGACCAGTGTTGCATGTTTTAACTAGGAGCAGGTTGGTCCTGTTACAGTTTCAGTTTCCCAGGTTTACCCTGGTATCCTGCTAATGAAAACACAACTGAAGTTTAAAAAGTGAAAATAGGTTTTTCTATTTTTAAAGCTTGATAAATTGTGGTCAGTACAACTCAGAAGGCAGGTGTTCCTGTACGAGTATAGTATCCTTCTGAAAGTGAATTCTTGTTATTTTTCCTGAATTGGTTGCTGACTGGTTTACCAAGCTCACCTGCAGCTTTATAAAGTCAGTTAAGCTGCTCTCCTTCCACCAACAACACCCTGCAGCTTTTGACAAATACTGTCTTCCATTTCATATCAGCTGAATACAGTTACAGGCAGTTCCTGTTTTTCTTTTGTTTGTTTGTTTGTTTGTTTTGTTTTGGTTTTTAGTCCTTTAGTTTAGTTTAGCAAGTTTTACATTAGTCATGAATCCAATGATGGTTTATGATACACATAAATGTTCTCTGGTGACCTTTCACTGAGCACTGGCAGCAGCAACATTTGACAACACCAGCAAGGGTGGCTAACATTAACATTCTTGTTCACAAATGAATTTGTGATCATGACATAACTGAGAAGGGAGGAGAAACGTAACAGGGCCCATTGTGGAAACATGAGTTTGATACCTTCTTAGGAAACTCTTTTTGTACTACTTGGTCCCTTAATGTTTAGGTATACAGTTTAATTTTGGCATCGCAATGAGGAAACAATTCTGGATTAGGTTAACCACTGAAAGTACTTGGTTAGTTTTAGAAATTTCATAACATTTTTCAAACATACTAAATAACAAGAGAGTAACTATTTTACTTGACATGTTCAAAATAAATGCTAACGATAGTCACTGGTATTTGTTAGAGATAGTGATCTTGGCAAAACAGCAGCTGCATATATGACACCATTGTGGTGATTATTTATAACATCTCTTTTGTGCTAATTCTAATTCCAAATTTCAGAATAAAATCTCTGACTCATTATCTTAAAAGGGAAGACTGAACTATAGTGTTTCAGATTTCTTTAAAGTTCTCTTTCGATTTGAACTCCTCGTTGAAGATAAGGGAAAGTTTGTAACCAACTCCTAGAGTGGACCTCAGTGATGGTGTTAGAAGATAATCCACTTGTTCTCCCTGTGCACTACCTGCTCAAGAAGATATGGACGGGCTATTAATTAGATTTTTACTTCTGGGGTAAAATGATTTCTAAGTCCTAATTTGAAAAATATGTTTGTGGTAGCCAACATTTTCACAAGGTGTCACAGCAAATCTGCAGATGTATGTTTCTGTTTGGGAGTAAGTGGTCTGACCACCCTCACCTGTGTTCATTTCTCAGTGCGCATTTTTAGTTTGTATTTGTATCCTTGTGGACTTATGACTCATCATCAGATACAACCAAAGTACTTGTCTGTTTTATCCTGGATGACTCCAGTAGTTACTTAAATTTGAAGTCCTATAATACATTTCACATCAACAAGCAATCATAATGAAGTTAGAGAGTTACAGCTTCAGATAAAACTAAAATGTTTTCAGGAGACAATCTCATATTTCTAAAGTCAATTTTGTGGCTGGTTTATCAAGACAGACATCATATGAAAGCTTCCTCTGATGAGTTTGGAGATGTATGACCCCATTAGTGGGAACATTCCACTACCATATAGACCAAACTCTATTCCTTCATTTTTATTGGATATTCTTCAGACATATTTCTTAAGTATGAACTATTAAGTATGCAAGGTCAAATCTGGCATATTCAGCATTGAGAAATGACCATTCTTTATGTTTGTTGCTGTCTTGCTCTTATCTTTTCCACTCCAGGGTTGTTAGGGAGTCAGCAAGAACCTTTACATTTTTGGGTTCCTTTATGCAGAACATCATGGCATCCAAAGAACTTGTTGACATAGAGTCAAGTGATATATGTCACTATCACAGCATGATGAAGACAAACAAACAAATAAACAATTTTACCTGGTCTTAAATAAGGCAAATACAATGAATATACATGACATATTCTACATATTTAAATCAATTTAAGTAAAACCTTAAAAAAATTAAGCACACATGCATCTCATCTAGACTGTCACACCTTCCAAGTGAAACATGAAACTGAATAGTGGCACTTGGCCTCCTGTGCTCCTGTTAATCCAGACAGATTGAGTGAGGTCATCTGGTGACTACCTGGAGCTGACAGTGGCTGGCATATGTTTGTAGTCTGTCGTTTTCTTGTTGGTCATTAAACACCTCAGTTGAAGCTGCTGTGGACACCTCTAGTTCATGAGCACCTTGTTAAAGACTGCAAGGGGACAGCGTGTCTCGTTCACTTTGTCTGCCATGGTTCTCTCAGCTGGTTCTGAATTGATCCTCTGTTTGGTCTCTTTTGTAGTCAGATGAATTCCTTTAACTTCAGAACTGCATGACAAACTCAGCCACTGCAGCTTAACTCCTCTGCTCTCCACAAACCATTTCTCCTGCAGCTGCCAAACTTGTGCTGCGTATTGCTGTCAGTTGGCCTGCCAGTTAAGATTGTTGTCAACTGGCCCAGACTAAATACATTAGCATTTAAATTTGAGTGCCTGCAGGTATCATAGATCAGAGTCTTGAATGTGACTGGATGTTTTGGAGATATTTGACATTAAGAGTAAAGTCTGCAAGGCCGCTGGAGTAATACTTAAAACCTCTACGAGGGAAATGAAAGAATTCAACTTTATGAAGATATGATTTGACATTTTACTCATGGACGTGGGGATATTGTATGATTTTTTTCCTCTTGATTTTAAGTAAATTTTCAATCAAGAGTCTGTCGTTATTAGGCTAATTCAACATTTTTCTGACTCATTAAGTGATGTCCCCCCTGAGATAGTCATTTCTTGGGATCATGTGCAAAGCAGCAATTGAGCAGATACACAATGTGAGTGCTGAGCAACCTGCAATCATTGTGGGAAAAAGGCCCTCAAGGGAATCAGATGTGAGGTTATAGTTCCCTGCTATTGTACCCTGTCTGCAAACATTTGTCAAAAAAAAAGAGTAAGACTAACAAAAACAGAGGAAAACAACACTGATCTATAAAACATGTCTGAAATGTTGAAGTAACTCTTTGATCAGAAGCTTCAATGGCTGAAAATGGTTGCAGAACTTAAACGGAGCTTGCCAGTGTTGTCAGAAAAAAAAATTTGAAGAGTGTGTGTTTCAGGACTGGATGTTTTTGTGCAAATGTTGAATTTTAGGTCAGTGTTCAGTCTTTTTTTCTCATTTCATGTTTTCTTGAGTGTTTTTCTGCTTATTCCTTTAAAATGAAGTTCACGTTCTAGTGAAGATACTCATGAATTATCATCAAATTCCTCCCCAAAGCATGAGGAAACAAACATGGTTCCTTCTGGGGAGTGATGTGTTGGAGGAATCTTGGTTTAGAACCCTGATGGAGGGCAGAGCCTGTAAAAGGTGGCAGGGAACTCACCTGCTCCTCACTTTTTAAACAGGTACATCTGTGAGCATCAGAGACGAGTTTTGTTTGGTGCTGTTTGAGCTGATTTATGTTTCAGAGGAAATTAAAACTTGGAGTGATTGTTTAAGCCAGTGTTTCCCAATTCCAGCCCCCAGGGCACACTGTCCTGCATGTTTTAGATCAGGGGTCACCAATCCTGGTCCTTGAGGGCCGGTGTCCTGCAGGTTTTAGATGTCTCCCTGCTCCAACACACCTGATTCTTATTAAAGATCATTAACAGCTTGTCATCAAGGTCTGAACAACTCTGTAACTGACACAGACACTTGTATCAGGGTGTGACGAGGCAGGGAAACATCTAAAACCTGCAGGAGCAGGGCTGGGAAACACTGGTTTAAGCAAACCAGACAAAAGATCAGTTATCTGCATGATTCTGTTTTGGAAAGGAAGCTCGGCTTCAGTCTTATAAGTTTCTTCAACGAGATACCACCAGAGATCCTAACCACAATTTCTCTCACTTGCAGAACCTCTTGCACTTGAGCAGATCAGCTGGATGGACCATCATCTGTGCTTTTTGAAGAGTGAGAGAGGAACCGTTTTGATTATTCTAATCAGATTATCTTCAGTTATGTTGTCTTTATTGTGCATGTACATTAATGGGTTTATTTACAATGCATGGCTCTACCTCCAACTCCTTGATCACTTAATTTTAGTCCAACATTGTTCCCTGTTTGGTTTATTATGTTAATCATGACTTTGGTGTATTTCAGTGGTTTCATTTTTCCTCCCTTTTTCATGGTGTTGAATTTACTCTTACTGTTTGATATGGAAAACGTAACAAATTATGACTTTCTTGCAATAGCAGTCCCTCTCTCCAGTTTATTCGGGTCTTCTGTATCACCTGAACCAACCAGTGTTGTTCTTGAATGTCTCAGCTTTTGAAATGATAAAAGTGCTGTCTGATCAGATTCACTAAAAAGTTGAAAAACTGGAGCATTTCACAGCATCATCTCTAGAGCTTCGGAGTTTAAAAACTTGACATTCATTTTTAGGTTACTTTGGCATATTTTAGATGCTGTATTAGAAAATGGTACAAGTCCTCCCAGATAAGGCACATTATGCCACTTCAGTTACAGCACTGGTAAATGTTCTAGGGCTAAAAAACAAAAAAATTAAAAAACAAAAAAAAACATAATAAATCCAACCAAGTGCGACAGGTAATGTGAGAATGAGAATGCACAAAGAAAAGTCCCAAATCACTCGATGCACCAAAACTTCTTGCAAACCTTTACTTTTTTTATTCCGCAGTAATTTTCATCCTACCATAGTTTCTGCAGTTGAAGTGTCATTGTCAGCATTTCCTCCTGCATTGTCCCTGTTCCTGGGGTCACTGGTGGGAAGAGTGCAGACGTATATAATGTTCCCAAACAGCCTGGAGGCCCTCCAAAATGTCCTGTGAGGATTTCAGGCTGGGAAGTGTTTAATTCACAGGCCTTCATTTTCTGGAAGTGACAGAAACCGAAGTGTGGAAAGAGGCCTATAGTTAAGTTAGGTTCAAGAAGTTTTTGCTATTGTTATTGCAGCATATTTGGGTTTTCCTAAATTTTTACCTCAGTCTTGTGTGCCAAGTCCTCAAAGATACACAATGAGAAATCTAAAGACCGCATTGTGCTTTAAAAAAAGAAAAAAAAGGGTGTGCTCTCCCCAGTGGTGTGATTCTGTTTCATCCGCTGTAAATACAGTTACTGCAATTAGGTGTGGACAAAAGAATAGTATATAAACAAGAGATGCTCACAAGTAAAATCAAATAGCAGCCTGAACCAAAACAATTTTTAAAAGCCTAGACTTCCAAAGCAAGCATATACTTTTGTTTCTATTGGAATAACACTAAAATAAACGTTATATGAATGTTATTGTATCATTAGCAACCTGCGTTTTGTTATATCAGCAGCCACACTGTATTTTCAAGTTGAAGTATTTCACAAGAGTGATAAATACAAAGAACATAAAGAATCCCTTTCACGACTCCATGTAGGTTCACTGTGTCACAAAGGACAATAATACACTCATATATTCCATGACAGAGGATCTTTTTCCTGTGTTTTAATGTATTTTTGTTCTCATGGCAGAGACATCTGGCTAATAAGAAGTCATGTGATTTGAAGTGATGCATTTTATTTTGTGTGAAAATGAATCAACCCAAGTTGTAAACCCTCCAAGTCAACAAGAACTTATGGAATGTTTTGAATCAGAAAAACAAAGTAGAGGATGAGCGCACCCAGTGACTAAAGCCCCATGACACTTACATGAAAGATTTTTTTTTTTCATGAAGTTGGCAGACACAAAAAAAGTAAAATTGATTAACTCATTTGGCCATTTTTTTTAAATCAACCAGCTTCATCTGTGTTCACAGCACTTTAGAGCTCATCAGCACAATTGGCCTCTTGCATGCATCGTCTGTGCAGCAGCCTTATGCTAATCTGTTCTGCTTAGTAAATCTGGGCCTGGAAGCGTAATGACTTTTCTGTACATATGAAAACAGTCAGCTAAAAAAATGATATAAGCAAAAACTGTAAGGTCATGTTATCCCCAAAGAGCATACGATAAATTTCATGCTGGAAGAGGAAAGATTTAGTTTATTGGCTGTGTTAAGTTAAACTGAAAATGAGGTTTTGTTTTATAATCCTCTACAAGGACTTGACGGAAATTCACTCGAGCAAATGTGACAGTTATTTCCTCAATTTGCTTGACAAACATGGAATTTTCTTCAGCAGGTTTTATTGGAAATGCCTGAGAAAGAAAACATAACATTTTAAGACCAAGTTTTAGAGAAATCTATTTATTTTTAATTAAATATAGGGGGTGCCTGATCACAGCAAATATACAATGGTGTTGAAAAGCTCATCAGTGGTGCATGACATGTAAAGGAAACAGTAAATCTAAAACCAGGTCATGTAGGTTATGAGCTTAGATATATATATATAAAGTAGCAGACAAGCCACTGTGACATCACACACAGTTTTTCAGAAGAAATATCTTTTTTGTCTTACTGTTCAGTTTTGGAGCCAGCCCCTTGTGGTCAGTCAAGGTACTGCAGTTTTCCATACTTCTTGTACTGAGTCAGACCAGCAGACTGGATGCCTTGGATATGAACAAGTGTGATTTTGCTATGAAGACATTAAGAAAAAAATATTTCACATGACTGTTTTTCTTTGTTAATGTAAATGAACTGAAATGTTTGTTTGTGGTGCATTTGTATTTTGATGAAAAGCGGTTTATTAAGAAAATCCTATTTACTCATTAATATGGATTAATTATATCACATAGCAATGTTCTTATTAATGTGCTGTGTAATACCCTTCTCACCAAAAGCCATTAATCAAGATTACGGTGATTTGGTGCAGAAGAAATGTTTCTTTTTGTTAAGTTCTAAGTGGTCAGACTAAAGTTTGGAGGAGAGATGAGAGGTTTCCTTTTTCAAAGGTGATTTTGCTGAAACCATGTCTCTTGGTCTGGTTTTCTTTTCTTTTCTTTTCTTTTTTAAAGTGGTCTTCAGTCAGGCATCACTGAGTTGTCACAGATCAGACTCGGTTCTTTTGTGTCAAGTTCACACACAGCCACAATAAGCTGTCCGAGGTTATTAGGCTAACATATGTGGCATCTGTTTTAAGGTCTGGAGTTTGGGCTCCGTGTTGAGTTATCCTTATTGGTAGCCTGTCTCCTCACCTGCTGAGCCGACCAATCTGGTTCTGTCTGTCTGAGTGTTTCAAAAGACGGGAAGAGGACAAAAAACTACAAAGGAGAAAAAAAGGGAACTGTTGGTTTAAATCAGAAAGAGAAAGCGAGGGATGAAGAGCCCCACTGGGTTCTAAACTGATTTATGAAGTTAAACACTAAAACAAACACATTTGTGTTTAAATGTGCAGGTCACAAAAGCAGCAGAGAAAGTTAGAAACGCAGTGGGAAGAACAGTTGTGTTTACATTTTAAAAGCAAGCCAATGATGGTCTTATTCCTTTGAGCACTCGAGTGAATGCTTTTTCAAGTAGAAACTAATTGTACATCTACACTGAAACACGTTGTACCACTTGTGACTGACTTGCATCCACAATTCCACCATCTGCTAGTTTTAGTTCACTAAATAACTGCTCTGTTTTCACAGGTTTATTCACGAGTTAATGATGTCGGGTCACGGCGGTTTGGAGAGGGCACCAAACCGCTGTGTTTCACAATGCTCTGAAGGTTTTCAGAAGGCGATGGGCCCAAACTTCACACAGGAAATACCATTTGGTTTCACTCTCTTATGAAGCAATGCTTGTGCGAGGGTGATTTGTCGTTGAATGTTTGGAGCTTTAAAAATGCTGGTTTTTAAACAGCAGCGTTTTCAGTTTCACCTCAGTTTATTTTGAAAGAGCTTTGGTCCAGAAGGCATCATTCTTTATGGATCTTGTTTATACACTGTTGTTATTTTTCTTTGAATGGCAGAGTTTTAACTTTCTTTCTTTTGGTTTCTGAAGGTTTTCTGAAACTCTGCATTTGAGGCAGCCATACCAGCTGCAAGAGTCACTGCAACAGTTTATTTTGATTCTATACATTTTTTCTGTGTTTTGCTGTAATATTTTAAACTAAATATACAGTTTAATTGGATTAGGATTGATCTTACAAACTCCTTAATAGCCAAGCCTGTTGTTTCATAAACGTCATGGTTCCACTTTGTCATTAAAAGAAGTATCGGACTTCAGATTTGTGTTGTTACCAGAGTTTTGAGAAGTAGTTATCTGGGGATCCAGTTATTCAACATCTCTCAGTTGTTGGATACAGATCTATCTACCTTCGGATTAATTTTATTTTTATTAAAGCTTATTGTTAGGGTCTAAACTTTTGCTTTAGTCATTCTCCTACAGGCCTCATCTGTTTTTGAAACTCCACACTATATTATTGTAATACTATACTGCATGTACTGCTATGAGTACTAATTGTGATAATAGTTATGTCCAGCGTGTAAACAATACTCCTGTACAAGTTGAGGACAAAAAGATAAGCTAAGCTGCTTTTCATGAACTGTGAAATGTTTTGACTAAATCAATTATATTACAATTTGATACAAAGTCACTAATTTTAATGGGATTTGAATAGTTTTGAATTATTAGAGTAAACTGGATTTTAAATGAAGTGATTGGGATTTAATTAGATTTTATTGTACTGGATTTGAATCCAACTGTGTAGATATAACTTCTGAATTGGCACTTTAACAAATCACTCTCAAGCAAATACATTTTCTGTTTTATTAGCTTAGTTTATAGCTTAGTTTATTTTAAATCTGAAATCTTATTTCTTGACAAAAGTTTTGTGGTATATTTTGGAAATGCCCCTTCTGTTCTGGTTTTTAAATTTCCTCTCTAAACCCATCTCTTTTCCTTGCCCTATAACACCTTTTATTAGATGTTGACTTTTTTTTTTTTATTTTACTTTTTACTGTATCTTTTATAATCTTATCAAATTTTATTGCCTTTTCATTATTTCTTTATGACGTGTTTTTATGTATTTTTCTGTACAGCACATTGGTCCACCTTGGTTGTTACAAAGTGGGTTATAAACAAAGTTGTATTTTATTATTATTATTTTTAACTAAAGAAATGTCCATCTCTCTTGTCTTTGAAAGCTGCTGTCATACTGCATTTGGCGAATGTTTCTTTATTGTGCTGTTGGATCTTATATGGAACATAGTAAAAACCTCAGTTGTTGGACATTTGACCTTTTTAGAGAGAAATATGTCAGATGTTGACCTTTATGTGAAATCATTAGCCAGAATGAGACAATAGTTTTAGCTCACTGAGTTTCTTCTTTTCCTCACAATTGCTTCTCTTTTGTTGAAGGAGAAAACTTTGCTTATATTATCTGCTCTGTACTTTGTGTGTAGCCAATTAGTTTCCATTTGCCCTTTGCTCCGTTATGTTTAAAGGAGACATGATACGACCTTCTTTTCAAAAGTCGACACAATTTCCAGAGGGTTTAATGAAATTATTTCCGCATGCATTGGTGAAAGGAAAACAGCGAGTCTTCTTTTTGAACCAGATCCAGATCTTTTCATATCAGCTGGTTTTACTGGGTGGACTCAGCCACTCCTTTCCATCCCCTCTTTTATAGAGCTTTTTCCTACCCATTTCTGAGGTAGATCAAATGCAGCTTGATGTGCAGTTGGGTGGAGGTAAAGATGGGCTGTCACTGGACATCATAAAGCCAATCAGAACTGCTGAATGACAAATTTTTCACACCTATGCTCCCAAACAAAGTGACAGCCTTGAGATATGCGTTTTTGAGTAGAGGCTGACTTCAAACGCCCAAATAAATGCTTTCGAGTAGAGAGAAATGATATTTTTCCTATCACGTTCACTTTAAGTTATGGACTAGATCTTAGGGACAGAAGTCTACCTTGTTTCACTTGGTTAAATGCTTTACAAGGTTAGGCTATGCAGTGTGTGGGTGATTTACAATCAGAATGATATCAAGCTCATGTCATGGTGGTTGTGTGTGTTTATTGGGCATGTCGAATATCTGACCAGTGGTGAATTTTTTTTATTTTAGTCAATTGGCTTCCTGATAGCTCATCAAAATAATTTCATGCTTTCAATATGATGCCACAGACCACAGAAGACCAAGCTGAATGTAATCGTGGTGTTATCTGTCTCCATTTGCATATGCGCAGTGCTCTTCACTCTGAGGGGTACGTAAATGGAGGTGTGTGATGAGGTGTCAATGCAGACATGAATGTACACGCAATCCCCTTCAGGATATGCTCTTTTAAAGTGCAGCATGGTTTAGTATCTTGAGTCCATGTGACATCCACCCATCTATCCATTCATCCTCTATACCAACATATTTTTCCTATTTAGGGTCACACGGATCTGCTGGAGCCTGTCCCAGCTCTCTTCATGCAAAAGGCAAGGATACACCTTGGACATGTTGTAAATCTATCACAGGGCCACAAATAAACAAGAACATTCTCCAGCACTCACTCCAATTGGGCAATTTAAGGTCACTAGTTAATTTAGTATTCATGTTTTTACACTGTAGGAAGAAACTGGGATATCTGAAGAAAGCTCAAAGGCACAAGAAGAAAATGCAACGTCTACACAGAAAGACAAACCAGAACACTTCCTGCTGTGAGGCAACAGTGCTAACCACCAGGCAGCTGTGGTGCCCTCAATGTGACGTTGTTACATTGCATAAATCATTCAGGTGTTGAGTGACCATATTCTCAATCTGTTCCACCCCAAAACGTACTTAACATTTTAAATCTTAAGAGTCAACTGACTGATGTTTATTTTACAGCTGTTGAGCCACATCACACCTCCATTTATGTCTAAAAGTGATTTTCCATTTATGACTGGAGGGTAACTAGAATCCATCAGAGGTACGTTACTCTTGTGATGATGCTTAAAATCACTTTTGAGACGTATGTAGAGGATTCGGGTTTCTCATGCAGCATTAATATATACATTCCCACTTTTCTTTTTTTTCTAACCATTTTGAACAATTTGACTACCAAATCTGCCCTGTTTACCAAATTACCCTCAAAAACACTCTAATAATGACTGTTGGGTAAGAATGACGTCTCTTAATAAAGGAGCTGGAAAATAGCTTCCAGTTTCCACCTCAGTTTCTCTGATGCAATTGGATTGAACGCTAAACATTAACATTTAATAACATTAGCAGGCAGAGCGTGAAGCCAGCAGGAATTCTTCCTGGCTGTTGTCATCCCTCCCCAACTCAGATTCGTCTTCTGAACTGAGCACAATCTTCTCTTCCTTCTCTTCAATTAAACAAAATGTATTCCGGGCCAACAGCGATGGCGTGTCTGTTAATTGCAGAGTTGAACTAATCATTATAAAAGAAAAACAAATGCTTGATTATTCTTTTCCTGAATCTGAGTAATTTAAATCAGCTCATATACAAAAAGCACATCTTGGTGCAAGGAAGACAACAAATAAGAGGATTTTTCCATCTCTATGGTTGTGTGTGTGTGTTTTATGTACAAAAATGTGTGTACTTTAAATCATTCCTGAAGGAACTAGTTAGTGTGTGTGAATGTGGATTTTTTAAAATAAGTCAGCCTGCTTTTATGTGCCTGTGTCCCATTTTTTTCTCAGCCATATTATCCATTGATTCTTTATTTATTTTCACATTAAATTACATTTTTCCCAACAGACAATTTCTAATGCTCAAGCAGTGATGACTGCTTTGCACTTGGGATATTGCAGGTATGACTGAGAATCAGCTGAGGCGTGTTGGGATACAGATGGGTGTGATTTGGACAGAAGGAAGTAGGAGTTGGTGCAGAAATGTGTTTTTGTTTTTTCATGCTTCACTGCTTTGTTGTGTTGAGGCCTCTCAGCTTAGCATCCATTTGCACTCAGAGCTCGTGACAGAATATCATTCTGGAAGATGAGATTATTATCATCCCACACGTAAATGAGAGTTTCCACTGCTTTACAAACTCAGCTTCCCCCAAGAGCCCTCACACTGGCATGATTTTGTGGATTTAAATAAGATCTAAGAAGTTGTATGAAGCATTGCAATTGACTTTAAAGAGTGATATTTCGAAATCAGTGTTATATTACTCAACCCATACACCATGGATAATTAGCCAAACAGCCAGCTCGGGACAGTTCTGCATCGCAAAACCCTACTGATGGGACCAGAGGTAGCAGTGATGATGGAGCAAGACCATGACACAGCCCCAACACGATGCTTCTGCTCACGGTAGGACCAGAGGTAATGTACGGTCTGAACACACTCAAAAGAAAAAAAAATCAAATCCCATCACTCAGGATGTGTTCTCTTTCAAGTCTGAACATCAAAGCATCCAGAGACAGATCCAGGGATTGCCAAATAAAATATCATCAACTTAGACTGTGGCTATTTTAATTTTATGTGCAAATGACCACACCAAAGCTCTTTGTCATATTGGGTTGCTTCTCATATTATGTACACCTGATTTTTGTTGTACATATGCTTTGGTGAATAAACTTCTGCAATAAAAAAGGGAGCTCTTTTTTCATTACAGGCTTGTTCCTCCTTTTTTTCCTGTGTGAGTTATTTGAAGATGCTGCCTTTGGTGACTAAAAAATAACATTTGCTGTTTTCAAACAAAAATGGTCTGCATGTCTATTTGCATATAGGGTGAGAAGGTCATATCTTAAGATGCATTTAAGTACATATTTTGATGCCAGGTGTCAACATAAGTGATGTGAGTGCAGGGTGTGAACAGGGCTTCAGAGATAAAGATAAAAGAAAAACATTTGAAGTTAGCTTTTCATAAGGTTGTCCCTCTCTGATGACATATGATGTGATTCAGGATTTCTAATCCTCTTTGGAAATCACCTCTGCTCATTAGACTCTGCAGTCTAAGAGACCACAGGGCACATCTGTGAGGGCACCATTAACACTGAATGTTTTTCCATGTTTGGGAGTAACATATGCTGCTATCCAGATGACATGTTTTACATCTCAAATGTGCTGCTAGAAACAAATTGAAAGAGACATTTTTCGAAAAGCACTGAAAATTCTCAGTTTCACCATTAGATATGTTTTATTTGTTCTAGATTGAATGTTTGTGATTTACAAATCTTCACATTCTGTTATTTTTGTTTTAAATTTTACACAGCATCAAGGCTTCTTTGAAAACAGGTCTTTATTTCAGACCTTCATCTCCTCAGCCGTGTCCTCCAGCTCTTCCTGGGGGATCCTGAGGCACTCGCAGGCCAGATGGGATATGTAATCCCTCCAGCGTGTTATGGGTCCGCCTGCGGCCTCCTGCTAGTCGGATGTGCCCAGAATATCTTCACAGGGAAGAATCCTTGAGGCATCCTAATCAGATGACCAACCCTCAGCTGACTCCTTTCATTGATATGGGGCTGCAGTTCTGCTTGAGTAGGATACCAGGAAGGAAAAGGATCATGGCGGAAATTGAGAGCTTAAAAGTAGATGAACTCATAGGTCACAAAGTTCCCCTTTAACCTTAGGTCATTTCCCACTACAATTGTCCTCCATAATAGCCATATTGCTGCTTGTACTTGTGAGCAACCCAGGGACACCTGAGTGCTCTCACATGAAGTTGTGAACCTGCACTGCTCCAATCTGAGATGTTTTATGAGTGACACACACCTTAGTCTTGACACTGACCAACATCCCAAGTGCTTCACTAAACTGCAGAAAAAAGTCTTAGTGTCTAAATCCTTAATGAGCAGCACAACTCTCTCCAAACAGAACAATGTATTTTGGAAGCACAGATATATTTTCAAAGGATTTTTCTTCCCAGTGAAGAATAGCTCAATCTAAGGAAACAAAAGTCTGTTGCTGTGATTCAAAGTAATTCTTTGCTTCTCATAGATATCTTTTCACTTTCAACTCTGTCTGCACAGTCCTTCAACATAGCATAAGTTCCTTTTGTGTTACAGGAAATTAGTTACTTATAGCGTCATTGATTAAGTTCTGGAAACATTATCTAATTTAAAATAACTATCTAATAATGCAGACAAAGAGATAGAAATGGTGCACCATGGTCACATGTAATGATCTATGACTCTGCATTTTCCTACACACAGAAACATGTTACAGCATAAAAATCCAGCGATAATAATACATGGATAAAGAAAACCAGCAAATCCTCACTGATGCAGTTAACGGTGTTTAACATTTCTGGCTGATACATATCTGAATGAAAAGCTGATGATCAATACGATACGAGCCAGGTGACACGACTTCATATTTCTCTGACTTCTACGTCGTTTATAACATAGTGGATACTGGGCTTTGATAGAGCAGTTAGGGTGAATATTCAGGCTCCAGAACCCTGGTCCTACTCATGCAGAGGATTGCTGGGTCTCTGGATGCAGATTTGAGTAATGGGTGATTCACACTGTATACAGAGGCAGACCATGAATATGCATGTTGGCACAATGATGATAAGGATGTTTGTGGATCATATTCATGAGGACATCACACCTAGCTTCATCAATTCAGCTTGCACCTATTCAGTTCACACACAAACACTCAACCCCCCCCCCCCACACACACACACACACACAAAGTGTAGTATATTAGTAAAATATCACACGTACCCTAATTGTGTGTGGAGGAGTGTTTTCACACATTCAAACTATGATTTATGCAAATGGTTAAATTACATGCAAAGAGTTAAAAATGCAAATCACTACACAGGGAACCAAAACAAAACATTAGAGCATCATCAGCCACGGTCTGTTTGGGACTGAATTCAGCAGTGGTTTACATGTCTGCAGCTGCACAATGTCCACATTGTTCTGTGTGCAACAGACTGGAGATTTCACCCATCTGACTCAGAACATGAAGTACAAACTAATAGCTATAATGACACTCTTCCCCTTCACTGACCTGTTTGCCAGATCAGTGCACAACGTTGTGATGGAAACACATGAATCATGACTTTCTCAAATAATTGGTTTTGATTGGTTTAATAGCTTTAATAATAATAATACATTTGAAATACAAGTCATTTGTGAATTCCAGCCATATAAAAGGGTTTCACTATAAAAAAACTTTAAAGCTTCATTATTGAGTACATTAAATGTTTTATAGTATTTATCTAAAGAAATCTATGTAAAATTTCATGTTATCATTGGTGATTCTTAAATGTCAGAATTAAGTGTAATTCCAGTTAAATTACAGTTTAAAACAGATGTCATAAAGTGAAATCCGTGTTCACAGAAACATGTTATGTTCTCTGGGTAAGCAGAACATCGTGCTGCGGGAGCCTTCATTTTAGTAAAAAAAGAGAACATACATAATTAGTACACTGCGGCCAGACATTAATATAAAGTCACTGTAGGGTCATTGTACAAGGTTATAGCTTTGGGTAGGGAAGATGACCTTTAACTGTTTGCATATTGCGTTGAAGCTTCCGAGTAATGACACTCCACTGTTTAATAACTGTGTTGTGTAGAGAATATGGGACGTTGTTCATTATGGTTACAACTTTTTTCTGCAATGTTTTATTTAATTTTTTGTTTGCACAATCAGATTCAAGGGCTTGAAAGCAGTCACCAGAACAGAACTAGTCTAATAATAATAACTGATGAACATGTTTTCAAAATGAAATTGTACAAAACAGCTGTTAAATTTACATTACAATGTATTGTCACTGTTTTTCTCATCAGTAAGATTAACTTCACTGACACTAATCACTTTAGCCCCTTGATGGCTGATATATAAAATAATGCACAGAAAATTATAATTTTGTACATTTAAAGTGTTTAAAATATATTGCAATAAAACATAGTCCCTATCCTGTTTTTAAAAGACTCCTAATCATTTTTTTTTTGTACCTCTATGAATACATTAGGTAATTTCTTTTATATTTCTATGGAATGTATCTATTTTTTTTAGAATTTTTAAATTATACAAATCTTTTTTGAAATTATTATTTTGACTCTGGGGATGCTACAGAGGTCTCAGTTGGCTATGTATCAAATATGCAACATCAGGCATCAAGGGGTTAACACGTGTAAACTACTCTGATTACTCGAACTGCAAAAGAAATATTGGCTCCATTCATTCATAGAAGGCCATGACAGAAGGAGTCCTAACTGCCACAGGACTAGAGGTGAGGACATAGTTGAGATCATCATATTGGATTTTTGCGCTAAAAATGATTTGTGAGTAAATTAAACTTAGCAGGAACCTAAGAACACTATTATCTGTCATCCTTGTATCATCCTGACTGATCTGTAGCATCACATAATACATTTTTTTATACATGCACACACATATATATTCTCTCTTAAACAAGACAGACCTTTCATATTTGTATTGGTCAGTGGGTTTAAGATACAGAGATACTTTATTACTCCTGAAGGAAACTGAATAAGTTCCATATTGCAATGGCTGGGAATCAAAACCAGGTCAAATGCTTGGAAGGCAGCTATACTCACCACTATACCACCATTGCACAAAGAACCCAGAAGGCAACAATGTTGATGTGGAAAGAATATTCAGAGTAACTCTGAGCTGTCTTTTTAACTGGCTTATCCATTCATCCAGTTTCTATACCAGCTGAGTCACAGGGGTCTGCTGGAGCCAATACCAGCCCATTTCAGGGGATAGGCAGGGGTACATCCTGGACAGGTCGCCAGTCCATCGCAGTAACTGGATTATTTTCCAGTTAAATTCCAAAATCCCTTTTATTCCTTAATAGCTCAAAACATCCAAATATGATATACCTTTTTTTGTTTGTTTTCGGTCAAGCTGAAGTTCAATATTCAGCCAAAAATAACAATACTATATATGCAAATCTCATTCTGGAAAAGTCTGGCCTAGATACATTCAAATGGCATCTCTAACATGAATATGATTCAATGACATACTGTAATGTACATTTTTAATTATGAAGAATATGCAGTAGTAGGGCCAGCAATACTCAAAAGTTTTCTCTGCTTGTGGGGGATTCCAGTGCTGTGTTGTCCCCAAAGTTCTTAATTCTAACACAAATAGACCCTCAGTTCTTTTAATTAAACACCTCATCAACCTGATGCCTCTGTAGAGGGTAACCTACAGCCACTGTTCCATTCATCCTTTTAGCTTTGCTCTCTGAGGGACAAACATGATCTTAATACTGGAACATAATCTAAGAAAAAGGCATGCCAGTCAGTGTAAAATAGGATTTTTAAAGACTGAACAGATTCATAAATAATGTTCTTGTAATGCAGCCTAGATGTAATCTTCAGGGAAAGTGTTACCCAAAACACTGTAAGAGCCTGCTGAACCACACACCACCGCTTGGAATAGTTTTTTTGTTCAAGCTCCTTTCCTGTGATGCGACACCTCTCAGCTTACTCCCTTTGAAACCCTGTAAGAGGGAGGGTGACACACACTCTTGGCTTAATTTCAACACACACACATACTTGATACCTTTGAAATGCACACATAGGCCTTCCAGACTAAGCCTGGTCCACACTTGGTGAGTTGCGATATGGCCAAAGTTATCTGATCTGGTCTTATCTTAAAAGAGAGTCTGACTGAAAGTGGCTGTTTGTGAGTTATATACACTTACTGCCTGGCCCAAAAAAACAAAACAAAACAAAACAAAAAAAGAAAGCACCTGTTTTAAACAAATAGTATAGTTAATAGTTCCGATTGACAGAGTTTCACAGTGATTAATATATTTCAGCAAGAACAAGATGTTCAGTCATCCAGGTACTGGCTGGACTTTTTTTTTCTTTTGTTCTTAAATACATTTTCACTTTCCATCCAGAAAGCATAGTCAGTTCGAATAGAGCGATGAGAGGTGTCAAGCTTATAAGCCGTTGAAGTCCCTCCATCATCCCTAATGGTTGATTGTGTTTTGTCTACTGTCAGTTGTTTACCTGTTTTTGGGTACACAAATCAAGGTGGAAATGGTTGTGAAACTGCTTTGGTAGGAAATTCAAGGCTGCATTGTAAGTGTTTGATAGGTGAAATCTGAGTCCTCCTGCTCTGTTTAGTGTTGGTTTCTCACATCCATTTACATCTTTGTGCTCCAAAGAGTGTCCCTTACCCTTGAGATGTAGGTAGACCACTGAATCTTGACCTAATGAGTTTCCTCTCCTTGTGGTGCCTTGCTTTTGGGTGTTATTTAGTTTCACTGATGTATAGGTCTGTGCACTGCTCACTGTACTGGACTCAGTTTTTGTTTTGGTATTTTATCATAGGGTGAAAGAGTTTTTGTCTGAGGTTGGAGTTAGGTTTGAAGTAGACCAGGATGCTGTTTGGAGAAGATACCTCTGAGTTTTTCAGACACTCCTGTTATGTACTGGATGAAAACATTTCTGCTCCTCTTTGTCTTTTCCTCTTCATTTAGTGTTTTGCTGTTTTCCTGGATTTCTTGGCTGACTAGACAAAGCCCCAGTCGGGATATCTGCAGGTATGAAACACTGTCTTGATGTGCTTGTGCTCCATTTCTTTTTCCTCTGTCTTAGTGTGAATATTTGCTGCCCGATGGCCAATCCAAAAAGGGCTATTTATTTTCAGCATCCTGAATTTGATGTTGCTATCCACTGGTTTGTGTGTTTAGTCAGGGCCTCTGTGTCTTGGGTTTGGATTTTGATCCAGGTATCGTTCACATATCTGAACCAGGATGAAAAGTGGACGTTTTCAAAGACAAAAATCAAAGTCCAGTTGCCTTGACTCAAACCACTGAGTGTTAAACAAGTTTGTTATTTAACACTTACTTCAAATGTTTGATGACCCATCCAAGATGCCTCAGAGTCCAGGGAATTCAATGCTGCCTCTAAACAAGGTTGACATGAGGTTTGTCACACACTAACATTTTCTCTGGCATTTGTTCACAGCTCCATGTTTTAGCTCACAATAAAAGTTTCTCAATTTCCCATCTGGATACATGAGCAACTAATGAAGACTTATTGATGACCTGAAATCTGAGGAATTGGAGATCAAAGATGTGATTACAATCACCTGTTGACATCAAGTATTTGAAAAATTTTAATAGTTTTTAACCTCAATACTAGCTTTAAATTGCCTACTTGTTCATTTTTTGAAACAAGTAAATATAGGATGCATATTTTCAAATGAACTGTGCATTCTACTTGCAATCAAAAAAAAAACCTTTTGATATTTTCCATTGTTCCCACAACTGTTTGATTTTTGGATTTTACATGCATTGTTTCTGTGTGTTTATTGTCCAGATTTGGAGATTTATTAGAAAGGCCCACAAGGTTAGGAGGATCCTTTCAACATTCTGCAAGCCACAGACCTCTTCAGCACAGTAATAATTTGGACCCGAGTGATTTAATATGCACAGCAGCGCTGCACTGTCAGATATAACATATAGATGTGACACATCAATCAAAGGTGATCTATACTGCAGTGAAATCATTACTCCAGTTACATCAGGAAATGTCACACTTGAAGAGTGATGTGTATGTGAGTATACCAGACCAAAACAACTCCATATTTCCTGAGACTATATGAAATAGTTAATAAAACAAAACAAAACAACATAAAAGCAGAACAAAATGAATGATAAAATCATTTCCATCCCAATATTTCATTTTAAATTGAATTAAAAGTACCAACTAATTAGTGCAGGATCTCTTTTTGTCCTGCAGGTCAAACTAATCTCACCCCCATCTTCCTTGATGGCTCAACATCAGCAGAGTGTTGGTACTTCCAAACATCAATAGGGTTTCAAACAATAAAGGACATCAAAATGCTTTAAAAAACTGGTTTGAAATTAGGCACTGACTCTGAACTGATCTTCAAATTGCTTTGCTAGAAAATGACAACTGTTGTCCACTGGATTTCTAATATGGCAACAATGTAAAAATATCTGACTTTGAAGCTTCTGAATGCTTGTTCAACAGAGGGATCATGACGTGATTGTAGATTAGAGAGAAAAAAAAACACCAGACAGAGGAAATATAAAAACAAAAGAAGAAAAGACGGGAAATATAAAGCCGATCACCAGCTATTCATCCAGTGTTTATTTAGCCAGAACAGTTGGGTTGAGTTGATGACAGAGCGAAAGAAGGAGAAAGTAAGTTGTGACTGCAGGGAGGACTGGGAAGAAGCAGGCATTATTAAGGTAGTGGTAGAGGAATGGGTCCCAAAGGATGGAGAGAGAGGGGAGAAGGGGGTGGAGGGAGGCAGCTAAAGAAAATGAACATGACATGAAAAAGGAGCAGTGTGGGGATAGTGAAAGGAGGGAGAGAAAAGAAAATAAGAAAAGGAGACTGAAGGAGGAGAAAAGAAAATATGAAACAGAGAAGCCAGACTGGGTATGTGAAAGGCAGTCTTTGTCTGATGTCCCTTTGAATAGAGCTAAAAATACTGCTTAGACTGTCTGGACTCCCTATTGCTTCCTCTACGCCCTGCACATATCTGTATATGTGAAGGTTATGGCTCAGATTTCTCCATGGTCAAGATTTGGGATTAACCTCAGGGGTCAAGTCACCTCCCTGTAAAGTCCTCCCACACCCCCTTCCCCGAGCACACATGCTGTAGCACCAACAGATGCACTTTCATTATAGCAAAACACACATGCATAAAAACCTGATCACTGACACCCAACCGCCCCTCTGGGTTCATTCCCCAGTTTTTTTTAACTGTGTCTTTGAAGTGTGGCTAAATGGAAAGGATTAGCCTATTAGTTTAATGTTACTTTGACATTTTTCCCTCTCTAGTTGCCACTGTATTTCATGCTGTGCTCCCCAATTGCTCAGCAACCATATAACTCAAATGTCCGATATGCTTTAGACTTAACCACCACTCTGCGATACTGAAATGGTCATAAAACTAAGTTTTAAGAAGTTTTGATGTCAGTTTTCAGGATTCTGTAGGTTACCCATTTCCCCCCCATCTCACCCTATCCTGGGTGTCATATAAATCTTAGAGCTCATGTTGAATTTTCTCTGGCACAATGTGCACCACCTCCCTCCCATTCAAATTGATTTCCAAACAGCCCAAACAATCACAGCTGTTTATCTGCTATTAGGAGAATTTGATACAGAAAAACATTACAGGGAATTTAGAGTCATTTTCTCAGCAATATGGCACATCAGATGTTTTATTGTTTTAAGATGCTTTGGGTCTATTTGGTTGCATATAGAAGCATTCTGGCTTGCACCCAGAGACAACTCTCTGTAAATTGAAGATTTACAAGAAAAGAGGTTACAAACACACTGTTGCAATCCCGTGGGCATGGCTCTGGTGCAACAAGCAGACGTTGCAGCTGCACCTAATCAGCACCTGTATATATTGTACCTGACGACCTCAAGCTAATGCCAGGTTGTTGTTCACCGTCCGGTAATGCTCTCAGGCTCTTCTGTGTTCCTCTTTTTGTGTTTAGTAACTAACTGAATTCCCTTGTGTCTAGACCTGCCTGTTCCTTGTCCAGTCTGTTCCTCACCTTGCCTGATCCTGGTTTACCTGTTTGTGGATTCCTGTCCTAATCATTGTTCCTGTTCCTTGGCTTTATCATCTGGACTATGAATAAAAGACTGAGTTTTATGAAGTGTCTGCTTCTGGATCCTACCTGCTGCCTAGAACTGTAACACACACATGCTTGTGCATTTATAGGACAAGGCCATATTGATGATTTTCATAGATTATTTTTCCCCTTTTTCATTAATTTATTTGGGACAACTGTTCATTGTGACTAAATATTTTACAAGTCAAATTGCCAAACTTAGACCAACAGCTTGATTAAAAAATCTGTGATATATTGACACTGGCATCTGTTGGGATAATGATAGGTGTTTGCCTCATAAAAACCTTTCAAGTTTCAGTAATTTGAATCCACAGAGTACTTCTCTTCACAGATACCAATATTTATGTCCCCCTTAAGGATTATCCACAAACAACATTCATGCCAACATTTCTTGGTGAGAAAAGTCAAGACTGATGGATTCCACTTGGTGTGTTTGACTTGGCTGAGTGGTTATCTTACAAGTGACCAGTCGGTGGGTCTTGCTACCCTTACTGTTATGAAGTCAGACACGTTGTTTCAAGTTTTAGTGTGTCAACTGCCCATATAAAGCCCTTGTCCCAAGATAATCAAAGTAGATTTTGGACACAGAAGGACCACCTTTTGTCAAGGATCATTCAAATGGAATCAAGTATGTCACTGAGAAATATGTACAAAATCCCAAGATAAAGTTTGTTATAAGTTTAAATAGGAGGCAAGGGGTTACAGGTCACAGTGTAAGTGGGACAGGTCTCATTTTGTAGTCGTCATGATTGCAGTGCTATACAGGAAGTTGTGGGTCAGAATTTATAGTTCTACATAACTTCATGTTTACTATTATGAAAGTGGCCACTTTAGTAACTCACTAACTATAAGGGTGTTTTTCACCCCATATAGGTTCCTGAAGGTCACTTTTATAGCGCTGTTCCTGGTAATGGAGACATGTAAATGGCCCAACCTCGAAAAATCTACCTGGAACCCCCACTAGTGGAAACACGCCTTTTGTAACAAACATCAATTCTTCTTTTCTCCACAACTCTACACCAGTACAAACACATGAATAGATAGTGTCATGCATGTTAAAATTACCAACAGCAGAAATAAATGTACTTACATCCTGGTAAAGCTCTTGTGTCTAACATCGTGAGAATTGAATGGTATAAACAAGGTGTTCTGTAAAACTAACTTGTTTTGTCTTTAAATGATAAAGTTTTATGGATATGACTACTTTGTGGGAATAGTTAATGCTCTGGGTGCCAGTTAGTGGATATAGAGTAGTCTCTGGCTCAGATCCAGCCCTCCATGTTGTCCCTGCTTCTGGAAACCTGAGATGGTCACATCCAGATGATTTAAGTGGCCTTAAAACTGCTGTCCACAAATTGGTGTGTAACAGTGGAAACCATCATGCTGTACAAGTACTTACTGACTTTTGCACAATCTGCTTCACATCTTAATTTTCTCATTTTCTGAGCCCACAAACATCATTTATTTTTTTTGTTGCTCTCTTTAACATTGTGTCTGCATATTTTCAATAACATGTGATAGGCATGACATTTCAGATGTGAGGAAAAAAAGGTGATAAGAAGTATAAACTATTAAAAGTAAATGTCATTGTTTGATGGCATTGTGAGCAAATACTTAATTACACCAAAGTGTTTTTACTGCAAAACTGATGGCAGTTATTCACCCCTGTTCCTTCTTTACT